>CM036758.1:557918-832918 GCA_020796225.1 Arion vulgaris | reverse complement strand
TAGTGTTGATAAGACCGAGGTTTTGAAAATAGCGAGAGAAAAACAGAAAACAAATATCCTCATCACAAAACAAGAACTGGAACAAGTGAAAGATTTCAAGTATTTCAGAAGTTCGTTAACAGCAGATTCAAGAAACTAATACTAATATACAGCAAAGACTCAACAAAGGAAGCCAAACCATCAGCCAAGTGACATCTATCTTCTTCTTTTTCTTTTGTCGTCACGCTGCTACTGGATTGTTGCCCAGTGTCGTCACACTGCTACCGGGTTGTTGCCCAGTGTCCTCACACTGCTACTGGATTGTTGTCCAGTGTCGTGGCTGTCTGTTTTTGTCTTGCGTTGTTCTGGTGGCTTGTGTGATTGTTATATTTGCTCTTTCACAGGATTCTGCTATGTCATCTAACCATCTTTTTCGTGGTCTTCCTCTTGTCTTCTTTCTCAATGTAACTAGTAGTTGACGTGGATTGGTTTAGATGAAGGTCGTCTCTGCGGCCACGCTCTATGAGGGCGTTCACGATGTCAGCCCTGTCCATTGGCTGGTCCTCTGATATAGTGGCAGAGCCAGCCAGTCTGTCTGCTCTCTCATTGCCAACGACACCCATGTGCCCCGGAACAAAGACAAGTGTAATTCTGCAAATTGTTGATGCCTGCAGTGATTCAGTCCATTGCCTGCGCACCGAACTGGCCTCCATCTGAAAAAACTGAAAGTTATTTCTGTCTAATCAGATTAATTGTACTTGTTACATGACTCACTTCAATATTATCAGTTATCAGAGGATTATTATCATAGAACTTTGGATATGTCCATAGATGCTCCGATCTCCTCCTCAACAAATCCAGCATCGTTCAGTGGCCCAGCACGCCAGTTCGATGTTGATTAATCAATCCCTCTACATATTTGGCATGTTGCTCTTTTTGGGCTGTACCAATATCAATACTCATCTCTCTCAGTCTGGTCAGCGAGTAGGACTTCAAAATTGTTCAAATATGTACTTCCGGTTCGTCATTTCATCCACTTCCTTCTAACAGACATCGTTTGAGTACATCTAATCCACTTACTTCTAGCTGTCATCCTTTGAGTACATCTAATTCCCATTTTCTCACTTTCTTAATCACATCTTCCGTCTAATTCACATCTTTCAATTCTATTCACATCAAAACTTCTCACTTCCGAATTAACATCTATTCACAATTCACATCTTCTCTTTTTTTTATCCTGATCCAGAAGCACTTGAGCTTTCAGCTCATCGACTCGGTGCCATGGACATCGTAACCCTTCGGTTCGGTGTCACGAACACCGTAAATCTGGAGAACATGTGGCTTTTCTGCCAGCCTACGGAATTGAACCCGCATTCACAGGGAGCTTGTCTCCATAGTCCAACGCGCGACGAACACGCTGGGCAGGCGAGCTCACATCTTCTCAAACGCCATTTTTCACATCTTCTCACCTTACCATATTGTCGTATCTTATAATTTATATATTCCCGAAATATAATTCACATCTTTCTCTTATAACTCTCATCTTCACACCCTATAATTCACATATTTTCGCCGTTTAACTCCAAACTTCGCATAATCAAATTCACATCTTCATATCTTATAATTTCCACTTTCACATCATAAGCCTCACGTATACAATTCACATCTTTTTTTCTTATAATTTACACCTTCATATCTTATAATTTACACCTTCATATCTTATAATTTACACCTTCATATCTTATAATTTACACCTTCATATCTTATAATTTACACCTTCATATCTTATAATTTACACCTTCATATCTTAAAATGACATGGTCACAGTTTATAATTCACATTTTCACACTTTGTAATTCACATCTTCCCATCAGACACTTCACAGCTTCCCACTCACACCTTCATTGTTTATAATTCACATGTTCACATCTTATAATTCACACCTTTACATTTTAAAATTCACATCTTTATATCTTGTAATTCACATCTTGACATCCTATACTTCACCTTCACATCATATAACTGACATCTTCGTTGCTTATAATTCACATCTTCACATCATATAATTCACATCTTCACACCGTGTAAGATGATTGTTTAGCCAGAGATGTATTGTAAGACTATGCAATTATAAACAAGTTTATAGTTCATTGTTGAATACTGATGCTTACAGGTGACAGATGTTAATGAGCCACCAACCATCGCACCTTTAGTCACAAACATACAGGTGTGCGAGGGAAAGGTAAGCATAAATACGTGCTGAGGATGTTGGTAGTTATATATGTATTAGATTAAGAGTTGACCAGCATTGTTAAGGCATCCATCAATCTCGCTGACAGCTAAACAACAGAGGTCAGCAGAATTTTCATACCAACTTTGTGCTATCAGAGCCAAACATGGACAATGAGCAAAGCGAGGTCACAAAAATAACTACATGTGAAATGCGATGCCTACGAAAAGTTACCAACAACACAGAAAAGATGAGAGTCACCAACATCAACATAAGAAAGAAAGTTGGCACAGAACCTTGCTTGAATGACATTGAGAAACAAAGAATGAAGTGGTTTGGCTACTTAATAAGAATGCATCCAAACTTCACAGTATACAGAGTCTTCTACAATAGAATATCGGGAAAGAAGGCAAGAGGAAGACCATGAAAACGATGCTTAGATGGATTAGCAGAATCCTGTCAAAAAGGAAAAATAATTATCACTCAAGCCACTAGAGAAGCGCAAGACAAAAACAGAAAACCACGACACTGAGCAGCAACCCGGTAACAGTGTGAGGACACTGAGCAACAACCCGGTAACAGTGTGAGGACACTGAGCAACAACCCGGTAACAGTGTGAGGACACTGAGCAACAACCCGGTAACAGTGTGAGGACACTGAGCAACAACCCGGTAACAGTGTGACGACACTGAGCAACAACCCGGTAACAGTGTGATGACACTGAGCAACAACCCGGTAACAGTGTGACGACACTGAGCAACAACCCGGTAACAGTGTGAGGACACTGAGCAACAACCCGGTAACAGTGTGAGGACACTGAGCAACAACCCGATAACAGTGTGACGACACTGAGCAACAACCCGGTAACAGTGTGACGACACTGAGCAACAACCCGGTAACAGTGTGAGGACACTGAGCAACAACCCGGTAACAGTGTGACGTCACTGAGCAACAACCCGGTAACAGTGTGACGACAATGAGCAACAACCCGGTAACAGTGTGAGGACACTGAGCAACAACCCGGTAACAGTGTGAGGACACTGAGCAACAACCCGGTAACAGTGTGAGGACACTGAGCAACAACCCGGTAACAGTGTGACGACACTGAGCAACAACCCCGTAACAGTGTAAGGACACTGAGCAACAACCCGGTAACAGTGTGAGGACACTGAGCAACAACCAGGTAACAGTGTGAGGACACTGAGCAACAACCCGGTAACAGTGTGACACTGAGCAAAACCGGTAACAGTGTGAGACATGAGCAACAACCCGGTAACAGTGTGAGGACACTGAGCAACAACCCGGTAACAGTGTGAGGACACTGAGCAACAACCCGGTAACAGTGTGAGGGACAACCTGGTAACAGGAGACCTGAGAACACGTACAGTGTGAGGACACTGAGCAACAACCCGGTAACAGTGTGAGACGACACGAGCAACAACCCGGTAACAGTGTGACGACACTGAGCAACAACCCGGTAACAGTGTGAGGACACTGAGCAACAACCCGGTAACAGTGTGACGTCACTGAGCAACAACCCGGTAACAGTGTGACGTCACTGAGCAACAACCCGGTAACAGTGTGAGGACACTGAGCAACAACCCGGTAACAGTGTGACGTCACTGAGCAACAAATCGGTAACAGTGTGAGGACACTGAGCATCTACCCGGTAACAGTGTGAGGACACTGAGCAACTACCCGGTAATAGTGTGAGGACAAGAAGTAAGATCAAGCGCCATCTCCACAGCAAAGTTTATCTTTAAATAGTTTCTGTAACTAGAGATAAAATGTTTGACTATATTAAATCATCATCTTGTATTAGATCATCCAACATGTTATATTTTAAATTCTAGATCAGGGTTTCTTGATGTTTTCTAACGAGATTGCCCTGGACATACTAGCAACTACTCACACATACACTGTCATATACATACTAGAAAGATTCTTCTTCTTCTTCTTTTGTCGTCACATTGCTACCAGGTTGATGCCCAGTGTCGTGGTTTTCTGTTTTTGTCTTGCGCTCCTCTAGTGGCTTGTGTGATTGTTATTTTTGCTCTTTCACAGGATTTTGCTATGCCATCTAACCATCTGTTTCGTGGTCTTCCTCTTGCCTTCTTTCCCGATATTTTGTTGTAGAATACTCTGTATACTGTGGAGTTTGGATGCATTCTTATTAAGTGGCCAAACCACTTAATTCTTTGTTTCTCAATGTAATTCAAGCACGGTTCTGTGCCAACTTTCTTTCTTATGCTGATGTTGGTGATTCTGTCATTTCTTGTGTTGTTAGTAACTTTTCGCAGGCAACGCATTTCACATGTATTTTCATTTGTTGTGACTGATCTTTGCTCATTGTCGATGTTTGGCTCTGGTAACACAAAGTAGGTATAAAATGCTGCTGATCATCTGTTGCTTAGCTGTCTGTGAAATTTGTGGGTGCCTTAACAATGGGGCTAGCTGGTAAGTTACAGTATTAGCTTTTGCACTCTAGCCTCTATCTCTCTATCTAGTCTTCCGTCTTCTGTGAATATGCTTCCTAAGTATTTGAATTCTTTCACTTGGTTTATTTTAGTGCATTGACATGGATGTCTAGTTTATTATGTTTTCTTCCCATATTTATTATTTCTGTTTTAGTGTTGTTGAAAGATTGAAACACATATGTACTCACACTTGAACTTATGCAATCATTAGTTCTCATGATTATCTGCAAGATTGAAAGATAAATGCACTTAATATTTGACCTAGGGTGTGTTTGACCCCGGCTACACAGTGACAGATCCTGACTTTCCAGATACGATTACCTGGTCGTTTAGTTCACTAACATCAAACAAAGATGGTCGATTTAATATTGATCCAACAACTGGTGAGATTATGACAATAGTCAACTATGATGTAGATGGTGACAAACCAGATCATACAACACCGATGCCAACAACACAGAAATTTATTGTTGTGGTGAGTTCTTCGTTTCAGAAATGTATATTTGTAATTTTCTAACGATAGCATTGATGTCACGGGCAATCAACATGACACACCCAGAATATGGAAGAGTCCAAAACTAAACTACACAGTTGTCAAGCTCAGCTATCTCCTTTTGGGGAGATTGTCCCATAATTTGTGCCCTCCTAAAACTCTAACTTATCTACCTGGTGGAGATTGTCATAAAACTTGTACACTACTCAAACTCTAATTTATCTACCTGGTGGAGATTGTCATATAACTTGTACACTACTCAAACTCTAATTTATCTCCAATAGGGAGATTGGCACATAATTTATAATCACAATATAGATGGAGACTGCAGCAAAATTATGTAGAATGACGAAACACATAAAAACAAAGTACTGTAGTTTGACAAAATACAAAAACAATGACAATACACAGCGTTTCGACCAAAAGGCCTTTATCAAGTAAAACGATACAACACACCTGACGGATAACTCAGAACATTACATATAGACATTAACAAAGATATAGCAACGGTTAAAAATGAATGAAAATATGTGACTAAAACGAATAACGAAATAAATACAGAAAAACTGTGAGTGGAAAAATAAAAAAACAATATAAAAATCAAGTAAATATATGACTCATATACATTTAACATCTACAATATAGAGCATGAGAAGAGAAAGTACTGAGAAGCATAGGAATGTAGAGCGTTGAGTCCATGAGGTCACAATGTACCATATAAAGAAATAAAGTGATTCTCCAGAGCAAATCGACTACGATCATCAGATGAACATGATCGGATGACAGTGACCTGGACGTCGCGAGCACCCAAATGGTCAGTTCCATTGAAATGAGTGGGTACAGGGGTCACAGAGCATTGGCGTATATCGCGTAAGTGTTTGCCGAAACGGTCACTGAACATTTTGCCTGTTTCGCCGATATATGTCTTAGAACACCGCTTTCAAGTGATAGCGTAGATTATATTTCGGGACTCGCATGTGAAACCATCTTCAATAACAAACGTGGCTAAAGGAAAAGATACAGTATGAGTCTGTATTACATAAACACACGTATTGCAACGCCTACGGCCACAATGGGCAGTGCCAAAATGACTCTGGATATTAGACTTAAGGCGACTGTGTACCAACATATCCTTAAGACTTCTGTCCCATCTGTAAGCCACCAAAGGATAGTTGGGGAAGACTGAACGGGTCTCAGGATCTGACTTAAGGATAGACAGATGACGGAATAAAACATTTGTCACCAGTGAACTATGGGGGTGGAAAGTTAAGATACATTTTACCCTGTCAGAATTAGCAGTACTATGCTGGTAGGTAAGAGCCTGTTGGCGAGTAATTTCTGAACTCTATGCATAGCAGATAGAAGCACATTCTCTGGGTATAAACGCTTGCGGAAGAAATCAAGAATCTCACGAGCTCTATCAAGAAAATCAACGTCTTCGCTGCAAAGGCGACGAAGGAGCAAGAGCTGTGAAAATGGTAAAGAGTCACGACAACCCTGGGGATGGAAAGAAGTATAAAGGAGAAAACTATGTGCATCAAAGTTTCCTTTAGTTTCCTCGTATATCTTTGTTAATGTCTATATGTAATGTTCTGAGTTATCCGTCAGGTTTGTTGTATCGCTTGCTTGATAAAGGCCTTTTGGTCGAAACGTTGCTGTGTATTGTCATTGTTTTTGTATTTTGTAAAACTACAGTACTTTGTTATTATGTGTTTCGACATAATTTGTACATTTCTCAAACTATAACGTATATCTATTGGCGAGATTTTCAGATAGCTTGTAGCCATGTTCTGTTAGTCAGATTATCAGATAGCTTGTAGCCATGTTCTGTTAGTCAGATTATCAGATAGCTTGTAGCCATGTTCTGTTAGTCAGATTGTCAGATAGCTTGTAGCCATGTTCTGTTAGTCAGATTATCTGTGAGAAATATATGTCCTGTGTGTAGTGAACCAATTATTTATATCTGTCCAATATGTATCTAGGCCACAGATAAAGGAAGTCTGACAGCAACTGCAACAGTAACTGCAACATTTCTAGAATGCAACGACAATGCTCCTATGTTCGAAATACCAGCCTATGAGTTTACATCAACAGAATGTACAACTGGAGGTTTGTAGTTGTTTATTGTGTTTTACAACTGAAGGTTTGTAGTTGTTTATTGTGTTTTACTAATGAAGGTTTGTAGTTGTTTATTGTGTTTTACAACTGAAGGTTTGTAGTTGTTTATTGTGTTTTACTAATGAAGGTTTGTAGCTGTTTTTGTGTTTACAACTGGAGGTTTGTAGTTGTTTATTGTGTTTTACTAATGAAGGTTTGTAGTTGTTTATTGTGTTTTACTAATGAAGGTTTGTTGTTGTTTATTGTGTTTTACTAATGAAGGTTTGTAGTTGTTTATTGTGTTTTACAACTGAAGGTTTGTAGTTGTTTATTGTGTTTTACTAATGAAGGTTTGTAGTTGTTTATTGTGTTTTACTAATGAAGGTTTGTAGTTGTTTATTGTGTTTTACTAATGAAGGTTTGTAGTTGTTTATTGTGTTTTACTAATGAAGGTTTGTAGTTGTTTATTGTGTTTTACAACTGAAGGTTTGTAGTTGTTTATTGTGTTTTACAACTGAAGGTTTGTTGTTGTTTATTGTGTTTTACTAATGAAGGTTTGTAGTTGTTTATTGTGTTTTACAACTGAAGGTTTGTAGTTGTTTATTGTGTTTTACAACTGGAGGTTTGTAGTTGTTTATTGTGTTTTACTAATGAAGGTTTGTTGTTGTTTATTGTGTTTTACTAATGAAGGTTTGTAGTTGTTTATTGTGTTTTACTAATGAAGGTTTGTTGTTGTTTATTGTGTTTTACTAATGAAGGTTTGTAGTTGTTTATTGTGTTTTACTAATGAAGGTTTGGAGTTGTTTATTGTGTTTTACAACTGAAGGTTTGTAGTCGTTTATTGTGTTTTACAACTGGAGGTTTGTAGTTGTTTATTGTGTTTTACAACTGAAGGTTTGTAGTTGTTTATTGTGTTTTACAACTGAAGGTTTGTAGTTGTTTATTGTGTTTTACTAATGAAGGTTTGTAGTTGTTTATTGTGTTTTACTAATGAAGGTTTGTAGTTGTTTATTGTGTTTTACTAATGAAGGTTTGTAGTTGTTTATTGTGTTTTACTAATGAAGGTTTGTAGTTGTTTATTGTGTTTTACTAATGAAGGTTTGTAGTTGTTTATTGTGTTTTACTAATGAAGGTTTGTAGTTGTTTATTGTGTTTTACAACTGAAGGTTTGTAGTTGTTTATTGTGTTTTACTAATGAAGGTTTGTAGTTGTTTATTGTGTTTTACAACTGAAGGTTTGTAGTTGTTTATTGTGTTTTACAACTGGAGGTTTGTAGTTGTTTATTGTGTTTTACTAATGAAGGTTTGTTGTTGTTTATTGTGTTTTACTAATGAAGGTTTGTAGTTGTTTATTGTGTTTTACTAATGAAGGTTTGTTGTTGTTTATTGTGTTTTACTAATGAAGGTTTGTAGTTGTTTATTGTGTTTTACTAATGAAGGTTTGTAGTTGTTTATTGTGTTTTACAACTGAAGGTTTGTAGTCGTTTATTGTGTTTTACAACTGGAGGTTTGTAGTTGTTTATTGTGTTTTACAACTGAAGGTTTGTAGTTGTTTATTGTGTTTTACAACTGAAGGTTTGTAGTTGTTTATTGTGTTTTACTAATGAAGGTTTGTAGTTGTTTATTGTGTTTTACTAATGAAGGTTTGTAGTTGTTTATTGTGTTTTACTAATGAAGGTTTGTAGTTGTTTATTGTGTTTTACTAATGAAGGTTTGTAGTTGTTTATTGTGTTTTACTAATGAAGGTTTGTAGTTGTTTATTGTGTTTTACTAATGAAGGTTTGTAGTTGTTTATTGTGTTTTACAACTGAAGGTTTGTAGTTGTTTATTGTGTTTTACAACTGAAGGTTTGTAGTTGTTTATTGTGTTTTACTAATGAAGGTTTGTAGTTGTTTATTGTGTTTTACAACTGGAGGTTTGTAGTTGTTTATTGTGTTTTACAACTGAAGGTTTGTAGTTGTTTATTGTGTTTTACAACTGAAGGTTTGTAGTTGTTTATTGTGTTTTACTAATGAAGGTTTGTAGTTGTTTATTGTGTTTTACTAATGAAGGTTTGTAGTTGTTTATTGTGTTTTACTAATGAAGGTTTGTAGTTGTTTATTGTGTTTTACTAATGAAGGTTTGTAGTTGTTTATTGTGTTTTACAACTGGAGGTTTGTTGTTGTTTATTGTGTTTTACTAATGAAGGTTTGTAGTTGTTTATTGTGTTTTACTAATGAAGGTTTGTTGTTGTTTATTGTGTTTTACTAATGAAGGTTTGTAGCTGTTTATTGTGTTTTACTAATGAAGGTTTGTAGTTGTTTATTGTGTTTTACTAATGAAGGTTTGTTGTTGTTTATTGTGTTTTACTAATGAAGGTTTGTAGTTGTTTATTGTGTTTTACTAATGAAGGTTTGTAGCTGTTTATTGTGTTTTACGACTGAAGGTTTGTAGTTGTTTATTGTGTTTTACAACTGAAGGTTTGTAGTTGTTTATTGTGTTTTACAACTGAAGGTTTGTAGTTGTTTATTGTGTTTTACAACTGGAGGTTTGTAGTTGTTTATTAAGTAAGACTGATATAACAAGCGGGGACACTGATGATCTATCTCTTCTTCCACTGTATTCATCACTGTTGTGTCCATATATTTATACTAAGAATCTTATTTTAAAAAGGTAAGGTCTGTAATAAATGGTTCACCTTGTCTTGTGCTACAGATTTCCAAGTCATAAAGAACCAATGTTCGTATTACAATTTTGTATATTGTGATATTGGTGTTACTTGTAGTGATATTATTGTTATCAAATAAAAGAGAATGTGGAGATATGTTGGACATACTCCACAGAAAGAAAAGGCCATATATACATATATTCTGAGACGAAATGATCAAAGAATAACAAATAAATCATTGAAGTGATAAACATATGATTCAAGTAAGAAAGCATTGAAGTGACAAACATATGATTCAAATAAGAAAGCATTGAAGTGACAAACATATGATTCAAATAAGAAAGCATTGAAGTGATAGACATATGATTCAAGTAAGAAAGCATTGAAGTGATAGACATATGATTCAAATAAGAAAGCATTGAAGTGATAGACATATGATTCAAGTAAGAAAGTATTGAAGTGACAAATATATGATTCAAATAAGAAAGCATTGAAGTGACAAACATATGATTCAAGTAAGAAAGTATTGAAGTGATAGACATATGATTCAAGTAAGAAAGTATTGAAGTGATAGACATATGATTCAAGTAAGAAAGCATTGAAGTGACAAACATATGATTCAAGTAAGAAAGTATTGAAGTGACAAACATATGATTCAAGTAAGAAAGCATTGAAGTGACAAACATATGATTCAAGTAAGAAAGCATTGAAGTGATAGACATATGATTCAAGTAAGAAAGCATTGAAGTGATAGACATATGATTCAAGTAAGAAAGCATTGAAGTGATAGACATATGATTCAAGTAAGAAAGCATTGAAGTGATAGACATATGATTCAAGTAAGAAAGCATTGAAGTGACAAACATATGATTCAAGTAAGAAAGCATTGAAGTGATAGACATATGATTCAAGTAAGAAAGCATTGAAGTGACAAACATATGATTCAAGTAAGAAAGCATTGAAGTGATAGACATATGATTCAAGTAAGAAAGCATTGAAGTGATAGACATATGATTCAAGTAAGAAAGCATTGAAGTGACAAACATATGATTCAAGTAAGAAAGCATTGAAGTGACAAACATATGATTCAAATAAGAAAGCATTGAAGTGATAGACATATGATTCAAGTAAGAAAGCATTGAAGTGACAGACATATGATTCAAGTAAGAAAGCATTGAAGTGACAAACATATGATTCAAATAAGAAAGCATTGAAGTGACAAACATATGATTCAAATAAGAAAGCATTGAAGTGATAGACATATGATTCAAGTAAGAAAGCATTGAAGTGATAAACATATGATTCAAGTAAGAAAGCATTGAAGTGACAAACATATGATTCAAATAAGAAAGCATTGAAGTGACAAACATATGATTCAAATAAGAAAGCATTGAAGTGATAGACATATGATTCAAGTAAGAAAGCATTGAAGTGATAGACATATGATTCAAAAAAGAAAGCATTGAAGTGATAGACATATGATTCAAGTAAGAAAGTATTGAAGTGACAAACATATGATTCAAATAAGAAAGCATTGAAGTGACAAACATATGATTCAAGTAAGAAAGTATTGAAGTGATAGACATATGATTCAAGTAAGAAAGTATTGAAGTGATAGACATATGATTCAAGTAAGTAAGCATTGAAGTGACAAACATATGATTCAAGTAAGAAAGTATTGAAGTGACAAACATATGATTCAAGTAAGAAAGCATTGAAGTGACAAACATATGATTCAAGTAAGAAAGCATTGAAGTGACAAACATATGATTCAAATAAGAAAGCATTGAAGTGATAGACATATGACTCAAGTAAGAAAGCATTGAAGTGACAGACATATGATTCAAGTAAGAAAGCATTGAAGTGATAGACATATGATTCAAATAAGAAAGCATTGAAGTGATAGACATATGATTCAAGTAAGAAAGCATTGAAGTGACAGACATATGATTCAAGTAAGAAAGCATTGAAGTGATAGACATATGATTCAAGTAAGAAAGTATTGAAGTGATAGACATATGATTCAAGTAAGAAAGCATTGAAGTGATAGACATATGATTCAAGTAAGAAAGTATTGAAGTGACAAACATATGATTCAAATAAGAAAGCATTGAAGTGATAGACATATGATTCAAATAAGAAAGCATTGAAGTGATAGACATATGATTCAAGTAAGAAAGTATTGAAGTGATAGACATATGATTCAAGTAAGAAAGCATTGAAGTGACAAACATATGATTCAAGTAAGAAAGTATTGAAGTGACAAACATATGATTCAAGTAAGAAAGCATTGAAGTGACAAACATATGATTCAAATAAGAAAGCATTGAAGTGACAAACATATGATTCAAATAAGAAAGCATTGAAGTGATAGACATATGATTCAAGTAAGAAAGTATTGAAGTGACAAACATATGATTCAAGTAAGAAAGCATTGAAGTGATAGACATATGATTCAAATAAGAAAGTATTGAAGTGATAGACATATGATTCAAGTAAGAAAGCATTGAAGTGATAGACATATGATTCAAGTAAGAAAGTATTGAAGTGATAGACATATGATTCAAATAAGAAAGCATTGAAGTGACAAACATATGATTCAAATAAGAAAGTATTGAAGTGACAAACATATGATTCAAATAAGAAAGCATTGAAGTGACAGACATATGATTCAAGTAAGAAAGCATTGAAGTGACAAACATATGATTCAAATAAGAAAGCATTGAAGTGATAGACATATGATTCAAGTAAGAAAGCATTGAAGTGACAAACATATGATTCAAGTAAGAAAGTATTGAAGTGAAAGACATATGATTCAAGTAAGAAAGTATTGAAGTGACAAACATATGATTCAAGTAAGAAAGTATTGAAGTGATAGACATATGATTCAAGTAAGAAAGTATTGAAGTGACAAACATATGATTCAAATAAGAAAGCATTGAAGTGACAAACATATGATTCAAATAAGAAAGCATTGAAGTGATAGACATATGATTCAAATAAGAAAGCATTGAAGTGATAGACATATGATTCAAGTAAGAAAGTATTGAAGTGATAGACATATGATTCAAGTAAGAAAGCATTGAAGTGACAAACGTATGATTCAAATAAGAAAGCATTGAAGTGATAGACATATGATTCAAGTAAGAAAGTATTGAAGTGACAGGCATATGATTCAAGTAAGAAAGCATTGAAGTGACAGGCATATGATTCAAGTAAGAAAGGCCGTCATAGGGAAACTCTGACACGGACTTTACTGAGAGAGTCGAGAGATATCGGACTCGGTTCAATAGAAGAGATAAAGCGAGTTGCCAAGGACAGAACGGTAAGGAGATATTACTTGCAGGCCATATATAACGTATACCAGTACAAGAGAAATATATATATATATCTTGGTGTTACAAATCAGAGACTTAGATTTTAGTACAGGAGTTGTAGGACATAGTATACTTGATTTCTTTATTATATTCTAGGGCTTTATGATATCAATATTACCTTCTTAATAATACTGACATTTCAAATGATATCAATATTACCTTCTTAATAACACTGACATTTCAAATGATATCAATATTACCTTCTTAATAATACTGACATTTCAAATGATATCAATATTACCTTCTTAATAACACTGACATTTCAAATGTCAATAATGTCTATTATACACGAGCAGATGACATGTGTAAATCAAGGTCGATGACGTGTGTAAATCAAAGTCGATGACATGTGTAAATCATCAATTGTATACCTATAGCGGAGGAGGAGTCTCTGTAGCGTAGAGTTAGGTGCTCGACTCTCATGTCAAAGGTCACCGAGTGGTTACCGGGGCCCAATTTGGGGTGTAAAGAATAGAACCACTGTTACCCGCCACGCATGTCGTAGTGGCGACTAAGGAGGTTTGGCTGAAATCGGATGCATGTGTCCTAAGCGTGTAGAAATCTATGTGTTTAGGGGCCTACTAAACCAATGTGCAACGTATAGACGTTCTTGACAAAGATCAAAGATATGACGGTTGAAGCCCTATGCTCCACGAGATGTGGAGAGAGATAGTAAGAAGAAATAATACTAAATCTGAATCTCAACATCATCAGACAACATATTTATGTTAGTTAGTTCATCGTATATCCTTTACAGAACTTTGTGAATCAATCCCAGCTTTTTAACGCTGTTTGTGATTTTCTAGACATTATTACGTTCAGTAGTTTGCCATTGCTTTCTGAACAGGTGGTGCCATCGTCTTTTTGTTAAAATCCACGCGGAACAAGTTGCAACTAAACTGTCCACAGCGTGATTCGAACTCAGAACGTCGGGATTAATAGACCGAGTCACTATCCTCTAGCCACTGACGCCACCAGACTACATATATTGATTGCTATATGTCCCATAAAGAGGCTATCATAAAACTACATACATTGATTGCTATATGTCTCATGCAGTCGTTAACATAAAACTACATACATTGATTGCTATATGTCTCATGCAGTCGCTAACATAAAACTACATATATTGATTGCTATATGTCCATACAGGTGCTAACATAAAACTACATATATTGATTGCTATATGTCCATACAGGTGCTAACATAGGAACAGTGAAAGCTATAGATAAAGATCGTACTTCAACTGAAGGAAACAATGTTTTATATTATGAGTGAGTTCTCGTATATTTAATCTAGTTTATTATTTGTTTATTTAATCTAGTTTATCATTTGTTTAGTCTGTCAAGTTTATCATTTGTTTAGTCTGTCAAGTTTATCATTTGTTTAGTCTGTCAAGTTTATCATTTGTTTAGTCTGTCAAGTTTATCATTTGTTTAGTCTGTCTAGTTTATCATTTGTTTAGTCTGTCAAGTTTATGATTTGTTTAGTCTGTCAAGTTTATCATTTGTTTAGTCTGTCAAGTTTATCATTTGTTTAGTCTGTCTAGTTTATCATTTGTTTAGTCTGTCAAGTTTATCATTTGTTTAGTCTGTCAAGTTTATCATTTGTTTAGTCTGTCAAGTTTATCATTTGTTTAGTCTGTCAATTTTATCATTTGTTTAGTCTGTCAAGTTTATCATTTGTTTAGTCTGTCAATTTTATCATTTGTTTAGTCTGTCAAGTTTATCATTTGTTTAGTCTGTTAAGTTTATCATTTGTTTATTTCATCTAGTTTATCATTTGTTTAGACTGTCAAGTTTATCATTTGTTTAGTCTGTCAAGTTTATCATCTGTTTAGTCCGTCTAGTTTATTATTTGTTTAGTCTGTCAAGTTTATCATTTGTTTAATCTGTCAAATTTATCATTTGTTTATTCAGTCTAGTTTATTAGTTTCTTATTTGTTTAGTCTGTCAAGTTTATCATTTATTTAATCTGTCAAGTTTATCATTTGTTTATTCAGTCTAGTTTATTAGTTTATTATTTGTTTAGTCTGTCAAGTTTATCTTTTGTTTATTCGATCAATGTTTATCATTTATTTAATCTGTCAAGTTTATCATTTGTTTATTCAGTCTAGTTTATTAGTTTATTATTTGTTTAGTCTGTCAAGTTTATCTTTTGTTTATTCGATCAAGTTTATCATTTATTTAATCTGTCAAGTTTATCATTTGTTTATTCAGTCTAGTTTATTAGTTTATTATTTGTTTAGTCTGTCAAGTTTATCTTTTGTTTATTCGATCAAGTTTATTTTTTGTTTATTCAGTCTAGTTTATCATTTGTTTATTTAGTCAAGTTTATCATTTGTTTATTCAATTAAGTTTATCATTTGTTTATTCAATCAAGTTTATTTTTTGTTTATTAAGTAACGTTTATCATTTGTTTATTCAATCAAGTTTATTTTTTGTTTATTCAGTCAAGTTTATCATTTGTTGTGACCGATAGAAAAGTTATTCGTAGAGGCTTTACAGATTTCTTTAAATATGAGTAGTGGTCTGCTTTGCATCCGTTTCTTTTCCGAAATTTCCCAGAACCACACCTGTTGTGTTATGTACACCTGTTGTGTTATGTTCACAGAACCACACCTGTTGCGCTATGTTCACAGAACCACACCTGTTGTGTTATGTACACCTGTTGTGCTATGTTCACAGAACCACACCTGTTGCGCTATGTTCACAGAACCACACCTGTTGCGCTAAGTTCACAGAACCACACCTGTTGCACTATGATGATAGTTGACATAAGTAGTAATGAAGACAGTTGTAATTACTCTGTTGACAGCAGTAATTGCATTACATGTCTTATTATGATGGTTTCAGTTATTTCGCTATGCACCTCTGCATCTATTCTGATATATTGATCACATATAATACTATCAGTATATCGCAAGAGATGAGGATAACAGCCTCAAACGTGTGCTGTTGCACCTCTTTGAAATGTGCGAAGGTGACTGTAGAGTCAAATCCTGGAACACAATCCCCTACCACGGGTGGTGCATTCATGATCAAGGTTGGACATGTGAGTGTTGTATATTCCAGCTGGTTTTCTCTGCGTCTCAATGGCACGACTATTCTCAGCTTTGCGAATTCTCCTTGTGTTGTTACATCGTCACATTTGACGATCTCGCGCTCGCAAGGGATTCCCATTCCGTGATGTCTATATCAGAACATTTGAGTGTCCTTAAAGCGGGTTTTTATGTACATACTAACCGATCATCTCTACCACCTTGAAGCACCCATTCATCAATTGTTTTGGGATGCGTGTATCAAGCATCCTAGCACCGTGACAGGTACCCATCAAGCTTGTGTTCTCTGCAACATTGTGCTGACGCTTGTAAAATTACCTCTTATGAAGGCATCGGTAAGATATGCAATTTTCTCTTGCTATTTAATTTTAAGAATATTCGAATTTTTTTTTCGTGACCGATTTCAGGGGAGCAGGCGGAGCTGTCCAAGTTAGTACGGGAGGAGATATTATTGTGATTCAACCACTACCTGCTGGAAATGTGGTGACTTTCAATGTCTACGCCTGGGACAGGGGTCAAACGCCTGGACCGCTTCGAAGTGTCAACCCAACTGTTGTTAGTGTGGTCTTTACGGTAATGTTTGTTTGATTAGGTTGTTTGTTGTTGCCCTTTGAGCTGTTGTTTTAAAATGTCAATTCAATTGTTTGTTGTTGTATGTTATGGTGTCAGTCTAGTTTTAAGTTAATTTGTCAGTCAAGTTGCCAGTCAAGTTGCCAGTGAAGTTGCCAGTAAAGTTGTCATCAAGTTGTCAGTTAAGTTGTCAGTCAAGTTGTCAGTCTAGTTGTCAGTCTAGTTGTCAGTCAAGTTGTCAGTCAAGTTCTCAGTCTAGTTGTCAGTCAAGTTGCCAGTCAAGTTGCCAGTCTAGTTGTCAGTCAAGTTGTCAGTCAAGTAGTCAGTCAAGTTGTCAGTCTAATTGCTTGGTATTGTCGGTAGATGTAAGTTAATGTGACAGTGACTGGTTGTGACTTAATTGCTAGTGATTTGCTTGCTTGGTGTTGTAGGTAACATTTTGTTGTTGTTGCAGGTAACATTTTGTTGTTGTTGCAGGTAACATTTTGTTGTTGTTGTAGTTAGATTGTCATGCTATGTGATCAATTACACAACACAAAATTATTTTGTTTTTCTGTTGCTTATGACAACTTTTGTTGTAGCAGAATAAATTGTAACGTTTGTTGTAGTTGATGTGCTCAGTCAGTATGTTGTAGTTGATATGTTCAGTCAGTATGTTGTAGTTGATGTGCTCAGTCAGTATGTTGTAGTTGATGTGTTCAGTCAGCATGTTGTAGTTGATATGTTCAGTCAGCATGTTGTAGTTGATATGTTCAGTCAGTATGTTGTAGTTGATGTGCTCAGTTAAATGTGTTGTTGTAGCATCAATGTTTGCTGTGTAAACTGTTCTATACTTATTCTAATATTTTGTCTGTGTACCTATTCAATCACTATGTGATATCATGAAACACTATGTGATATTATAAACACTAGTGATATTATGAAACACTATGTGATATCATGAAACACTTGGATATTGCACTATGTGATATTATGAAACACTATGTGATATTATGAAACACTATGTGATATTATGAAACACTATGTGATATTATGAAACACTATGTGATATTATGAAACACTATGTGATATTATGAAACACTATGTGATATTATGAAACACTATGTGATATTATGAAACACTATGTGATATTATGAAACACTATGTGATATTATGAAACACTATGTGATATCATGAAACACTATGTGATATTATGAAACACTATGTGATATTATGAAACACTATGTGATATTATGAAACACTATGTGATATTATGAAACACTATGTGATATTATGAAACACTATGTGATATTATGAAACACTATGTGATATTATGAAACACTATGTGATATCATGAAACACTATGTGATATCATGAAACACTATGTGATATTATGAAACACTATGTGATATTATGAAACACTATGTGATATTATGAAACACTATGTGATATTATGAAACACTATGTGATATTATGAAACACTATGTGATATTATGAAACACTATGGATCAGAAAAGATTATTAGCATCACCCGGCCACGTTATGGGTGGAGGGCGGGGGAGTGTTTTGTTGCCTAGGTTATCCATGACGGAACTTGTCCCAAAAGTTCCAAGTAGACCTCAGACTCTACTCTTCTATGTCAGGATTACTACATGGTTCCTCGTTATCACCAGTGTTACTCAATATAAATATAGCCAATTTAGTCAAAATACATGCATCCGGATTGTGTCGAACATTGACTTATGCAGATTACATCTTAATGTACAGGACTTGATCAGATAGACAAGAAATTAAGACATTCAGGGAACATTGCATTCCATCGTGCTTTGGTGCCCGGAGTCTCGCTCTCAGATCAATTCTGAAAAGGTGTGCATGTTGTGATGCTCTTTGAATAATTCTATAGTCAGGGCGGACCTACCAACTGTCACCTTTGATGGCCAGGCTTTTGGGCGTCGTTATAAGCTGTGATATCTTGGAATAATATTTAATAAAATGTGAACCTTGTATGTCTTTCAAAGATCACGTTGAACAACGATACAACGTTTGCAAGCGTGGTCTTGCAGCTCTTTATGTTTTGTTAACCCAGATTAAGCAGAGACCACATATGTTCTTCTGTTTCATCAATTGGTTATGTTCGTGGTAGATTATGGAACTAGCATCCTCACAACATCCAGATCACAATGTAAACGACTCGAACGTATTCAGAATGAAGTCATGCGTGTAGTCCTTGACTGCACTAGAGATACTACCATTGTAAAGATGAGATCTACGCTTTGCTTTCTGTCACTACGCTTCCATCATGCAATCGTCCATATTAAATCATGTTTTCCGTTTACTACTGATCGTAGATATTCACTCAACAAGAATTAAGAAGAAGAACTAAGAAGAAGAACTAAGAAGAAGAACTAAGAAGAAGAACTAAGAGGAAGAACTAAGAAGAAGAACTAAGAAGAAGAACTAAGAAGAAGAACTAAGAAGAAGAACTAAGAAGAAGAAGTAAGATAACTTGCACTACGCTGTCGCCACGCACGTTTAGAAAATGTTTTCTTATCTTTTTAACAAACAAAAACTGTTGAACATTGACGTGGCGTCAAACGCGGGATGTTACACTCTGGAAACCTCATCAGTTTTAAGCACACTGCCACACATCCATTCTCTAGTTAAATTAATTAAACACATAAATAGTTTGGTAATGTCTATTAATAAATTATGAATTTATCTCATTAATATAAACTGTCTGCAGTGATATATTGTTGGTTTCAACATTAACTAACTAAAACATAATTCAAGTTGAGACTTGATTGTAATCTTGTCTGCACCAAGGTAAACTAACTGAAGTTGAGATTTGATTGTCTGCACCAAGGTAAACTAACTGATGTTGAGATTTGATTGTCTGCACCAAGGTAAACTAACTGAAGTTGAGATTTGATTGATTGCTTGAAATAAGAGCACATATATTGATTTGTTATGTGGAGAAGTGACTATGTAATATAACCATGCATGTTCTTCTCCAGGAATGTCCAACACCACCTCCATCAACACAGGCCCCAGCAACAACAACAACAACTACTACTACAACGCCGAAACCAACTACAACTACAGCAGCCAAAACGTACACCAGAACAGATGACGTGAGTTTTTCAATGAGTATTTATATCCACATTCTTTCTCTTGCTCTTGCGTCATCATCATCATGTTCTGATAAAGAAATCGTCACAGTAATTATCAAATCTCATATCGTCTGCTAGAGCAGCAACAAACAGTCTTCAGTAAGATTGATCTGTAGCTACTGGCTACCATTTGATGCTCGTCCATCTGTAGCTACTGGCTACCATTTGATGCTCGTCCATCTGTAGCTACTGGCTACCATTTGATGCTCGTCCATCTGTAGCTACTGGCTACCATTTGATGCTCGTTCATCTGCTAGTCTGAGTTCATCTGGCTACTATTTGATGCTCGTCCATCACGGGTGATGATGACCACAAAGTTTTCATCCAAGGAAATGTAGTTGTGTTATGTTTGTCTGTGTGTGCGTAGATGACTAGTGAGCCCAATGCGGACTTGAAATGCTCTTGTACAGTGTGGGCAAGGTATACATGCACTTGTGGCGAGTTTTACAGCCTTTCTATTTTGACGTTTTTGTTTCATCCGCGCTGTTCTACCTGCCTCGCAGGCCGAAGAACCGTGTCGAAGAAGTGTGCGCCAGGCTGATCTGTCTTGAGCAACATTTCATCAAGCGGTCAATAACATGCATTTTTTCAATGCAAGAAATATATATTGCTGCTAGTAACAGAGAAGGTCATCAAAAATTACAAAAAACCATTTTAAAAACCCATGAACGTTTCAATCAATCAATCAATCAATCAATCAATCAATCATGCATATTTACATCGATATTATTTCATCACTAATATTAAATAGAATACATATTACTGTTACCTTCTAAGAGGTGAACTGCTCTGTTATTTTTATCATTTTAGATTCCAGTGTGATATCTGCATTACTTGTCATAGGTGTCTTCATTATATTTGTCTTTTCATAGCTTATCTGCAGTCCAACTGCAAATAACTACACCTGTATCATTGACGTTGTCATTCTAGAGCGTCTCAACCTTCACATTAATTAATTAGTGATGGATTATTTTGTTCAAAGTTTGTCGGATTATTGTTTGTTATATAGAGGATTCAAGCCTTTGTAAGCCGAGACACGCTCTTTCAACCTAAGGACGAACCTTGTTTTGGTTATATCAGAGCGTGTAGGCTAACAAACATGACAAATAAGAATTAATACCTTTCTGAGAATTCATGTTCACCTTTCATAATTTATTTGTTATTTATAATTTGTTGCATATCATTTGTTTTGTGTAATATATAATGTATAAAATCTGTGCTATAATGTGTGTATGTGTGTCTGTATGTCTGTATGTCTGTCTGTGTCTCTGTCTGTGTGTATGATTTTACCGCTGTCAATGATTCACGTTGGGTACTGAGCTTAGTTATTTTTTTAAATAAGAGGAGACAATTCACTGAAGTTTGACTGATTTATTTCTCAATAGGATCCTAATCTCCCTTGGATAATCATAGCTGCTTTACTGGGAGCTCTGTTCCTGGGTCTCTTGTCCTATATGTTGTGGAGATATGGACGTTTGTGCCTTCACGCCTGCGAGAATCTCAACTGTGGCAAGAACTGTAAGGGTCGACCTTCAAATCGTATCAAGGTAGCAGAAAGGTAAGTGAAGAAGCAAGTGACAGGTGTAACTGTTGGAATGACGTATTAGTAAGCAGTGACGGGAGAGGAACAGAGACACGTTGGAGTGTGAGAGGAACATAAATAAATGAGACAAACAGAAGTATGGGAGTGAGATTGGTATATACAGGTCATATAAATCAATGAATTTTGGGATCTATGTAAATAAGTGGTTAAGTCGTTTGCTGTGCGTTCCAAAGGTCGGGGGCTCGAATCTGGATTGCGCCGTTTTATTCACGAGTGTATTTTTCCATATGATCCTAAAATTGCTGCCGGAGCTACAGTGTTCGTGCTTTGTGAAACACTATCAGCAGATGGAGTGCTATCACTGAAGAAAGTGACCAAACTATTTAGGGAAACTTGGAACAATGAAACCAATGTGTCGCATTTAAACACTTTAGTGGACACTGAAACCAATGTGTGGTATTTAAACACTTTAGTAGACAATGACACCAATGTGTGGTATTTAAACACTTTAGTAGACAATGACACCAATGTGTGGTATTTAAACACTTTAGTAGACAATGACACCAATGTGTGGTATTTAAACACTTTAGTAGACAATGACACCAATGTGTGGTATTTAAACACTTTAGTAGACAATGACACCAATGTGTGGTATTTAAACACTTTAGTAGACAATGACACCAATGTGTGGTATTTAAACACTTTAGTAGACAATGACACCAATGTGTGGTATTTAAACACTTTAGTAGACAATGACACCAATGTGTGGTATTTAAACACTTTAGTAGACAATGACACCAATGTGTGGTATTTAAACACTTTAGTAGACAATGACACCAATGTGTGGTATTTAAACACTTTAGTAGACAATGACACCAATGTGTGGTATTTAAACACTTTAGTAGACAATGACACCAATGTGTGGTATTTAAACACTTTAGTAGACAATGACACCAATGTGTGGTATTTAAACACTTTAGTAGACAATGACACCAATGTGTGGTATTTAAACACTTTAGTAGACAATGAATGTTAAGGTGTAGTTTTAACGTCGAGGTCAGTGAGCTGGCACTACTTAGATTCCTCGAAACGTAGCTATGGAAATAGACTACAGAGATCTCAAAGTGAGTAGGGATCGACTGAAAGGTTAGCTACAATAGAAGATAGTAATACAAGTGCAGCGATGCATATTTTAATACCATCTAGATTATTCTTGCATATCTGATCAGCGTGTACACCGTTTCCGTACTTCTCCCAGGAAAACAATACAGAGTGAAAGCTTCTAATTCCTTGGGGCGATATAAAAAGAACTGAGAAATATGTTTGTTGTCGAAAAATGTCTCTATGCTACATAATTGTGACAAAGCGTGATCATGCTCTTTGGCTCAAATCGTAATTAAGTAACAAAAAAAGAATGAAAAATTACAGTCAATGAGTCATCTATCTTTTATTATAAGTTTGTCATAATATTAGAATATGTGATTGTCTAACTGCAAACTCACATAATATTAGAATATGTGATTGTCTAACTGCAAACTCACATAATATTAGAATATGTGATTGTCTAACTGCAAACTCACATAATATTAGAATATGTGATTGTCTAACTGCAAACTCACATAGTAGTAGTCGTGGGAGAGAGATATTGGTAGATGTATAAGGTGAGTATACCACAGTTGTTGTTTAACCACTTCATACTGGTCTCTATTAGTGATTAAGACGTTTGTATGTCGCTGTGAAGGGTGTGTGTTCAAATCCAGCAGAATCACAAGTGCAAATATTGGACGATAGTCACATATAGTCAAGTTTAAAAATGAGCAATTTCCACCATCTTGATATAGTAAGATGTGTTTAACAAACAAGTCACATGGTACACCAATATACACATCCATCGATGTCTGCTGGGGGACACACCACATACACATCCATCGATGTCTGCTGTGTGTGCCGTGGTGGTGGGGGCACTGAGCGCATATAAGCAGTTAACACTTGAGATTTCAGTTCAATAACTAATATTCATGAGGATTCATTTACTCTGGATTAAATTAAATCAGAAATTATTTGCGTTATATTACATCGATCGATCCGTTGATTGATTTCTCCATTCAGCTGTTATTGTTTTTCTCTCATACTTGATATCAAATCTGATATCGCTAACAGCACACACACAACACAACGCACAGCAACACACAGCACACAACGACAGATCACACACAGCATTCACATACACACATCTAACCACATAATATCTGTGATAAATCTTTTATTGGTTCTTTCATTCGTGTCCTTGCATGTTATATTTAGAATAAGATTTGTTCACAACGACAGACGTACAGTATATCCTAGCATCACATATCGTCAACCATATCGTCAACCATATTGTCAACCATATTGTCAACCATATTGTCAACCATATCGTCAAACCATATTGTCAACCATATTGTCAACCATATTGTCAACCATATCGTCAAACCATATTGTCAACCATATTGTCAACCATATTGTCAACCATATCGTCAAACCATATTGTCAAAGGAAGGTGTTCAACCAAATCTGATTGCTTCGTCAGTGGACTGTTGACACGTTTTACCTGTTGTCTGTCAGTGACTGTTGATTGCAACTTTACCTTGTTCTGTCAGTGTGACTGTTGATTGATACACTTTACCTGTTGTTCTGTCAGTGTGGCTGTTGATTCACACGTTTTACCTAGTTGTCTGTCAGTGTGACTCGTTGATTGATCACGTTTTACCTGTTGTCTGTCAGTGTGCTGTGATGAGACACTTTTACCTGTTGTTCTATCAGTGTGGCTGTTGATTGGCACACGTTTTACCTGTTGTTCTGTCAGTGTGACTGTTGATTGGGACACGTTTCATCTGTTGTTCTGTCAGTGTGGCTGTCTATTGTACACGTTTACCTGTTGTTCTGTCAGTGGCTGTTGATGCATGTTTACCTGTTGTTCTGTCAGTGTGACTGTTGATTGGGACACGTTTTACCTGTTGTTCTGTCAGTGTGGCTGTTGATTGTGATACGTTTTACCTGTTGTTCTGTCAGTGTGGCTGTTGATTGGAGCTTTTACCTGTTGTTCTGTCAGTGTGACTGTTGATTGGCACACGTTTTACCTGTTGTTCTGTCAGTGTGACTGTTGATTGATACACGTTTTACCTGTTGTTCTGTCAGTGTGGCTGTTGATTGGCACACGTTTTACCTGTTGTTCTGTCAGTGTGACTGTTGATTGATACACGTTTTACCTGTTGTTCTGTCAGTGTGGCTGTTGATGGAGACACGTTTTACCTGTTGTTCTATCAGTGTGGCTGTTGATTGGCACACGTTTTACCTGTTGTTCTGTCAGTGTGACTGTTGATTGGGACACGTTTCATCTGTTGTTCTGTCAGTGTGGCTGTTGATTGGCACACGTTTTACCTGTTGTTCTGTCAGTGTGGCTGTTGATTGGGACACGTTTTACCTGTTGTTCTGTCAGTGTGACTGTTGATTGGGACACGTTTTACCTGTTGTTCTGTCAGTGTGGCTGTTGATTGTGATACGTTTTACCTGTTGTTCTGTCAGTGTGGCTGTTGATTGGCACACGTTTTACCTGTTGTTCTGTCAGTGTGACTGTTGATTGGCACACGTTTTACATGTTGTTCTGTCAGTGTGGCTGTTGATGGAGACACGTTTTACCTGTTGTTCTGTCAGTGTGACTGTTGATTGGCACACGTTTTACCTGTGAACTCTGTTTTGCAATTTACCGACAAGAAAATAAACACAAAAATAACATCTTCTACCTGACTGTGTTCTTTAACAAAGAAAAGGGAAAGGCATCTGTATCCAACATTCAAGAATTCTGGTTTCTCAAAGCGAATGACTTGTGTCTCAAAATAATGTCATTACTACATTTCTTTTCTGGAACTATCTCCCAAAATAATGTCATTACTACGTTAAAAAAGAATGATTTAAGTGCAAATGTGTTTTTTTACTCCTTATGACCTGGATCTCTCTCCGTAGAAATGACACGCCACCTGTAGAGAGTATTGCACAAAGCACAAACTCAATAGCACCGACAACAATCCTATGGTTCTCAGTAATCATTATTTATTATTGTATCACATATGAATTATTAAGGGCTGAGAAGATCATCATGGAAGGAGGCATACCGGCAAAGAGAAGATGAGGAAGACCACGGAGAAGATGGATTCAAGATGTAACTGATGGTTGGAACATGACGGCTGTAGAGGCAGGACATCCGACCTTTGAGAGAGAGAAATTCCGGAGGACTGTTGGGGTGGCAAAGTTCTGCTCAGGATAAGCTATTTGATGATGTTGATGATGAATTATCATTGCATTTAATAAGTTGTCTACAATCACGAGAAGAAGATTAGGTTGTCTACAATCACGAGAAGAAGATTAAGTTGTCTACAATCACGACAAGCAGATTAAGTTGTCTACAATCACGAGAAGCAGATTAAGTTGTCTACAATCACGAGAAGAAGATTAAGTTGTGTCAATATTGAAGACTAAAACTAATATCGTCAATAAATAAAGAACCAACTGTTTGAACTCTGAAATAAAACTTTGCTTTACTCTGTAGAAATTAAGATTACGTACTGGCTGGTCTCTCAAACCACAGTCGGCACAGAAAGGATATCTGTTTGAAGGCATAGGTTGAGGTACCAGCATTTCACCAAGTAAAAATCAAAGAATGAGGGTTAAGAAGCAAAGAGAAACTGGAAGACCTTGTTCATGCGTGGGCGTGCTGCAAAAATAAGATTGCTTAAACTGGAAGATCACTTGTTCATGCGTGGGCGTGCTGCAAAATAAGATTTTAAACTGGAAGATCCATTGTTCATTGTCGATATTGTCCAAAAAATGATGAAACTTAATTTTATTCAGATATACATTTTTCTCCTTTAATTTCTGAATATATTAAATCGACGGAGTCAAATGTAGCTCAGAAATGTATAACCCATGCGCTATGGCACGGCGAACATAACCACTGATCTAGTTGTTGCATTATTCCATGTATGTAAAGTGTTACCTCACACATTGATGTCTATAATTAAATATCCTAGATATATCAAATTACATTATCTATGTCACTAAATGATTGTATCACAATCCTACAATCCACAAATTACATTATCTATGTCACTAAATGATTGTATCACAATCCTACAATCCACAAATTACATTATCTAGGTCACTAAATGATTGTATCTCAATCCTACAATCCACAAATTACATTATCTAGGTCACTAAATGATTGTATCTCAATCCTACAATCCCCAAGTTACATTATCTAGGTCACTAAATGATTGTATCACAATCCTACAATCTCCAAGTTACATTATCTAGGTCACTAAATGATTGTATCACAATCCTACAATCTCCAAGTTACATTATCTAGGTCACTAAATGATTGTATCACAATCCTACAATCTCCAAGTTACATTATCTAGGTCACTAAATGATTGTATCACAATCCTACAATCTCCAAGTTACATTATCTAGGTCACTAAATGATTGTATCACAATCCTACAATCTCCAAGTTACATTATCTAGGTCACTAAATGATTGTATCTCAATCCTACAATCCACAAATTACATTATCTAGGTCACTAAATGATTGTATCACAATCCTACAATCTCCAAGTTACATTATCTAGGTCACTAAATGATTGTATCACAATCCTACAATCTCCAAGTTACATTATCTAGGTCACTAAATGATTGTATCACAATCCTACAATCTCCAAGTTACATTATCTAGGTCACTAAATGATTGTATCACAATCCTACAATCTCCAAGTTACATTATCTAGGTCACTAAATGATTGTATCACAATCCTACAATCTCCAAGTTACATTATCTAGGTCACTAAATGATTGTATCTCAATCCTACAATCCACAAATTACATTATCTAGGTCACTAAATGATTGTATCACAATCCTACAATCTCCAAGTTACATTATCTAGGTCACTAAATGATTGTATCACAATCCTACAATCTCCAAGTTACATTATCTAGGTCACTAAATGATTGTATCACAATCCTACAATCTCCAAGTTACATTATCTAGGTCACTAAATGATTGTATCACAATCCTACAATCTCCAAGTTACATTATCTAGGTCACTAAATGATTGTATCTCAATCCTACAATCCACAAATTACATTATCTAGGTCACTAAATGATTGTATCACAATCCTACAATCTCCAAGTTACATTATCTAGGTCACTAAATGATTGTATCACAATCCTACAATCTCCAAGTTACATTATCTAGGTCACTAAATGATTGTATCACAATCCTACAATCTCCAAGTTACATTATCTAGGTCACTAAATGATTGTATCACAATCCTACAATCTCCAAGTTACATTATCTAGGTCACTAAATGATTGTATCACAATCCTACAATCTCCAAGTTACATTATCTAGGTCACTAAATGATTGTATCTCAATCCTACAATCCACAAATTACATTATCTAGGTCACTAAATGATTGTATCACAATCCTACAATCTCCAAGTTACATTATCTAGGTCACTAAATGATTGTATCACAATCCTACAATCTCCAAGTTACATTATCTAGGTCACTAAATGATTGTATCTCAATCCTACAATCCCCAAGTTACATTATCTAGGTCACTAAATGATTGTATCTCAATCCTACAATCTCCAAGTTACATTATCTAGGTCACTAAATGATTGTATCTCAATCCTACAATCCACAAATTACATTATCTAGGTCACTAAATGATTGTATCTCAATCCTACAATCCACAAGTTACATTATCTATGTCACTAAATGATTGTATCACAATCCTACAATCCACAAGTTACATTATCTAGGTCACTAAATGATTGTATCACAATCCTACAATCTCCAAGTTACATTATCTAAGTCACTAAATGATTGTATCACAATCCTACAATCTCCAAGTTACATTATCTAGGTCACTAAATGATTGTATCACAATCCTACAATCTCCAAGTTACATTATCTAAGTCACTAAATGATTGTATCTCAATCCTACAATCCACAAATTACATTATCTAGGTCACTAAATGATTGTATCACAATCCTACAATCTCCAAGTTACATTATCTAGGTCACTAAATGATTGTATCACAATCCTACAATCTCCAAGTTACATTATCTAGGTCACTAAATGATTGTATCTCAATCCTACAATCCCCAAGTTACATTATCTAGGTCACTAAATGATTGTATCTCAATCCTACAATCCCCAAGTTACATTATCTAGGTCACTAAATGATTGTATCACAATCCTACAATCTCCAAGTTACATTATCTAGGTCACTAAATGATTGTATCACAAACATACAATCCACAAGTTACATTATCTATGTCACTAAATGATTGTATCACAATCCTACAATCCACAAGTTACATTATCTAGGTCACTAAATGATTGTATCACAATCCTACAATCTCCAAGTTACATTATCTAAGTCACTAAATGATTGTATCACAATCCTACAATCTCCAAGTTACATTATCTAGGTCACTAAATGATTGTATCACAATCCTACAATCTCTGTTATTTCAAGCTTGACATATTATCAGACTTATAAACCAGTTTCTATCTGACATTTTTCATCCTCCACTAAAGTAAATTAATATTTCAACAAAGAGAATAGAATTCTAAATTTGCATGAATCTGGCAAATGCTAGCACAAATAGAAATTCTTTGCTTTGGTCATCGATTTGTCTCTACTGCAATTTTCAACCTCACCCCCATCCCCCACCCCCAACGTTACATTTTCATACTTTAGCTTCAACGTGCATATTTTCTATTTTTACAATTTCTACATTATTGGAAAATACATTTCATCAATTTTTAAATCTCAAGATTAATTTAATCCATCTTATTTTCGGCGTGCTTTTGGTAAATATATTTTTCTTGTCTTTTCTCTACTTCTTTCTAATATGTCAGTCAACTAAAATACAATTTGAAAAAAACAACATGGCAACCCTGAACTATGTAGAGATATCGCTAAGTTTTAAGTTTCTATTATTTTAGAGATGTGTTAAGTCCTCTCCGGTGCTACGGAGTAGTATGCTGTCGCTGAGATCTTAATGTGTAAGAAGGGGATAGAAGCATACATTCTTGTTCATCAAAGTGCAATGAGGAAAGTCTTATTAATCAATCAATCAATTTGTCGATCAAAGTTTGAAGAATAGTTTAGCAAAAAGGACGGATTCTCCACAAAGATTATATTCCTATTTTGTTTGTTTATTGTCCCTACAAGCTCTGTTTGTTTGTTTGTTGTCCCTACACGCTCTGTTTGTTTGTTGACCCTACACGCTCTGTTTGTTTGTTGTCCCTACACGCTCTGTTTGTTTGTTGACCCTCACGCTCTGTTGTTTTTGTCCCTACAAGCTCTGTTTGTTTGTTGTTATCCCTACACGCTCTGTTTGTTTGTTGTCCTACAGCTCTGTTTGTTTGTTTGTTGTCCCTGCACGCTCTGTTTGTTTGTTTGTTGACCCTAAACGCTCTGTTTGTTTGTTTGTTGTCCCTGCACGCTCTGTTTGTTTGTTTGTTGTCCCTACACGCTCTGTTTGTTTGTTTGTTGTCCCTACACGCTCTGTTTGTTTGTTTGTTGTCCCTACATGCTCTGATTGCCTGTTTGTTGTCCCTACACGCTCTGTTTGTTTGTTTGTTGTCCCTACACGCTCTGTTTGTTTGTTGTCCTGAACGCTCTGTTTGTTTGTTTGTGTCCCTACAGCTCTGTTTGTTTGTTGTCCCTGCACGCTATGTTTGTTTGTTTGTTGTCCCTACACACTCTGATTGTTTGTGTGTTGTCCCTACACACTCTGTTTGTTTGTTGCCCCTACATGCTATGTTTGTTTGTTGTCCCTACACGCTCTGTTTGTTTGTTGTCCCTACATGCTCTAATTGTTTGTTTGTTGTCCCTACACGCTCTGTTTGTTTGTTTGTTGTCCCTACACGCTCTGTTTGTTTGATGTCCCTACACGCTCTGTTTGTTGTCCCTACACGCTCTGTTTGTTTGTTTGTTGTCCCTACATGTTCTGTTTGTTTGTTTGTTGTCCCTATACGCTCTGTTTGTTTATTTGTTGTCCCTACACGCTCTGTTTGTTTGTTTGTTGTCCCTACACGCTCTGTTTGTTTGTTTGTTGTCCCTACACGCTCTGTTTGTTTGTTTGTTGTCCCTACACGCTCTGTTTGTTTGTTGTTGTCCATACACACTTTTTGTTTTTTGTTGTCCCTACACGCTCTGTCGCTTGTTTGTATAGAGTCCATCGCTCATGTTTGTTTGTATCTTGTACAACTGACTTAAAACTGGGATAAATCTGTATTTTACAGAATATAAAGCACTTAACACAGAGTAAGTTGTGTTGTGTGTGTGTGTGTGTCTAGTGATGTAAAGTGTCTCAAGGCTGGTGTTACATGTGCTTTAAAATGTTCTGCAATATAGAATAGATAGTCAGTGATGAGTTGTGAAATTTCAAGGATTTGAAGTTGTAAAGATAAAGAGAGAAATAATGTTAAGAAACTTGTATCAAGAATAGCCATGTTTACTTATGTCGCTGAGATAATATTTCTGGAAATATAAATCTGTAAATTCTGTTTGTAACAGTTGTTTGATGTTTGATGTGTTTGATGTTTTGATGTTGATGTGTTATATGAGTAGAATAATGTTTTACTGTTTGTAATTTTGATGTTTATATTTGATGTGTTTGATATGTGTTTTATATTTGATGTTTGGATGTGTTTTATGTTTGATGTGTTTTATGTTTGATGTGATTATGTGTTTGATGTATTTATGTTTGATGTGTTTTATGTTTGATGTGTTTTATGTTTGATGTTGTGTTGTTTATATGTTTGATAGTGATTGCATATGTAGTGAAGAATTGTGTTGTGAAGCAATGTAGATATGTTAGAAGAACAAGGCTGATATGTCAGTAGAAGAACAACGGCTGCATATGTCAGTGAAACAACGGCTAGAATGTCGTAGAAGAACAACGGCTAGCATATGTCAGTAGAAGAACAACGGCTAGCATATGTCAGTAGAAGAACAACGGCTAGCATATGTCAGTAGAAGAACAACGGCTAGCATATGTCAGTAGAAGAACAACGGCTAGCATATGTCAGTAGAAGAACAACGGCTAGCATATGTCAGTAGAAGAACAACGGCTAGCATATGTCAGTAGAAGAACAACGGCTAGGATATGTCAGTAGAAGAACAACGGCTAGCATATGTCAGTAGTAGAAGAACAACGGCTAGCATATGTCAGTAGTAGAAGAACAACGGCTAGCATATGTCAGTAGAAGAACAACGGCTAGCATATGTCAGTAGAAGAACAACGGCTAGCATATGTCAGTAGAAGAACAACGGCTAGCATATGTCAGTAGAAGAACAACGGCTAGCATATGTCAGTAGTAGAAGAACAACGGCTAGCATATGTCAGTAGAAGAACAACGGCTAGCATATGTCAGTAGAAGAACAACAGCTAGGATATGTCAGTAGAAGAACAACGGCTAGGATATGTCAGTAGAAGAACAACGGCTAGGATATGTCAGTAGAAGAACAACGGCTAGCATATGTCAGTAGAAGAACAACAGCTAGGATATGTCAGGTAGAAGAACAACGCTAGGATATGTCAGTAGAAGAACAACGGCTAGGATATGTCAGTAGAAGAACAACAGCTAGGATATGTCAGTAGAAGAACAACGGCTAGGATATGTCAGTAGAAGAACAACGGCTAGGATATGTCAGTAGAAGAACAACCGCTAGGATATGTCAGTAGAAGAACAACGGCTAGGATATGTCAGTAGAAGAATAACAACGGCTAGGATATGTCAGTAGTAGAAGAACAACGGCTAGGATATGTCAGTAGAAGAACAACGGCTAGGATATGTCAGTAGAAGAACAACGGCTAGGATATGTCAGTAGAAGAACAACGCTAGGATATGTCAGTAGAAAGAACAACGGCTAGGATATGTCAGTAGTAGAAAACAACGCTGGATATGTCAGTAGAAGAACAACGGCTAGGATATGTCAGTAGAAGAACAACGGCTAGCATATGTCAGTAGTAGAAGAACAACGGCTAGATATGTCAGTAGAAGAAAACAACGGCTAGATATGTCAGTTAGAAGAACAACGGCTAGGATATGTCAGTAGAAGAACAACGGCTAGCATATGTCAGTAGAAGAACAACGGCTAGCATATGTCAGTAGAAGAACAACTGCTAGCATATGTCAGTAGAAGAACAACGGCTAGCATATGTCAGTAGTAGAAGAACAACGGCTAGCATATGTCAGTAGTAGAACAACGGCTAGCATATGTCAGTAGTAGAAGAACAACGGCTAGCATATGTCAGTAGAAGAACAACGGCTAGGATATGTCAGTAGAAGAACAACGGCTAGCATATGTCAGTAGAAGAACAACGGCTAGGATATGTCAGTAGAAGAACAACGGCTAGCATATGTCAGTAGAAGAACAACGGCTAGCATATGTCAGTAGAAGAACAACGGCTAGCATATGTCAGTAGAAGAACAACGGCTAGGATATGTCAGTAGAAGAACAACGGCTAGCAAATGTCAGTAGAAGAACAACGTAGCATAATGTCAGTAGAAGAACAACGGCTAGCATATGTCAGTAGAAGAACAACGGCTAGCATATGTCAGTAGAAGAACAACGGCTAGGATATGTCAGTAGAAGAACAACAGCTAGGATATGTCAGTAGAAGAACAACGGCTAGCATATGTCAGTAGAAGAACAACGGCTAGCATATGTCAGTAGAAGAACAACGGCTAGCATATGTCAGTAGAAGAACAACGGCTAGCATATGTCAGTAGTAGAACAACGGCTAGCATATGTCAGTAGTAGAACAACGGCTAGCATATGTCAGTAGTAGAAGAAGAGAACACAAGCTTTTGATGACATTATTAACTTGACATTTATAGACAAGTTCTAGACTTCAGCGCACGTACATCTGTTGTAATTTTGAAATTTATTGACAAGTTGAGTAGTTATAAATATGTTTGACAGAAGTGTAGACTAGGAATAAATAAAAACATAACATACAAACAAACAGACAGACATGCGCTCTCAACATGTTAAAACATGTACGGGTCGTGAGCGCCATTGATTGTTAAGTAAACAGACTGATAGTCAGACGAGTAAACAGACTGGTAGTCAGACGAGTAAACAGACTGATAGTCAGACGAGTAAACAGGCGAGTAAACAGGCGAGTAGACAGGCGAGTAGACAGGCTAGTAGACAAACGAGTAGACAGGAGAGTAGACAGGCGAGTAGACAGACGAGTAGACAGAAGAGTAGACAGGCGAGTAGACAGACGGGTAGACAGACGAGTAGACAGGCGAGTAGACAGACGGGTAGTCAGGTGAGTAGAAAGTCAGACGAACAAACAGACAGACAGACATGCAAACATAATAAAAAAAGGACAAGTTACCAGAGAAATCAAGCAAGTAAAATAATCAAGGAACTACATACACTTCAGATATACAACATACACTTCAGACATATTACATACACTTCAGATATACAACATACACTTCAGATATACAACATACACTTCAGATATACAACATACACTTCAGATATACAATATACACAAATGAACAAGCAGGTATAAATATTTGTGGAACAACTATCAGACATACAATCACAGATAGGCACAGACAGACAAACATACAGATCGAATATAACGCGCATACACAAAATAGCGAACACTTGGCTCTGAGACTGCTACATATATACAACTGCACTACGTAGTCAAACACTTGGCTCAGATACTGCTACATATATACAACCACACTACGTGGTCAAACACTTGGCTCTGAGACTGCTACATATATACAACCACACTACGTGGTCAAACACTTGGCTCTGAGACTGCTACATATATACAACCACACTACGTGGTCAAACACTTGGCTCTGAGACTGCTACATATATACAACCACACTACGTGGTCAAACACTTGGCTCTGAGACTGCTACATATATACAAACGCACTACGTGGTCAAACACTTGGCTCTGAGACTGCTACATATATACAACCGCACTACGTGGTCAAACACTTGGCTCTGAGACTGCTACATATATACAAACGCACTACGTGGTCAAACACTTGGCTCTGAGACTGCTACATATATACAAACGCACTACGTGGTCAAGCACTTCGCAATGACAACACACGACCATATGGTCACGCAAATACATAGACAGAGACAGTCGCACACAATCAGACATATACACGCATACACACATGCATATACATACACATAAACACATGCACCTACAAATGGATACACATTAATATAAACACACACATACCCACACACACGCGGACATAAAACATAAGCACACACAAAGACAAATAGACACAGCTACACAAGCGAGCAGACACACACCAAACACACAACTAAAGACACTCACACACACACACAGTCGACAAAAGCCTACTCAGGGATAACCCCTTGCTAACTAATGCTACTAATTGTAGACAAATATCTATTTGCACAGACCATGTACAAGGGTAAACTAAAAATCAATAGTTTATTGCTGGTATATTTACATCCTTCTCTCCAGGGAGTCGGCCATTAAACAAAACAAAACGAAATAGTTCACGAAATTCTAATGTGTATTTAAAGATATATTTCTAATAACGCATTTAGGAACATCGTACATGCATAACATGTACAAGTTTCCATGGAAACAACGAACAAATGGTAGCTGATTTGAAAAGAGGCTAATCTGGAGGTACAAAAATAATTTATTAGTACTTTCTGCATAGCCAAGAATTTTAATATTTCTGTGGTAATGTAATGGCTAATAATCTCCCCTCACATCTAATCAAATACCGTCTCGTTCGAGTTATCTTTTCATACGTCCTTATAATTGTATTCGTCGTTGTCATGGAAAACATGTCCACTATTGAAAAGAAATCTGATTTATTTCATGGCTTTGTTCTGTTTCTTAAACATGTCCGTTCAAATTTGTCTTGGCTGTTTATGTTCATAGACTGTTTGAAAACTTCATCCATTCATTCTTTCTTTCTTTCCGAGCACCGGGTCGTAGCTGGTTTCATTTAAATTATTTCATCAAAGCTTTTAATAAATGATTTTTTTTTTGGTGGTTGAAAACTGAATTTTTTATTTAGCAATGTGCTTTTACTTGATGAGTTCAATATGCACGTTTCTACATGTTGTTATAGAGGGCACAAGAGAGATGGACAGTGTCCACATGTTGTTATAGAGGGCACAAGACAGCTGGACAGTGTCTACATGTTGTTATAGAGGGCACAAGAGAGATGGACAGTGTCCACATGTTGTTATAGAGGGCACAAGACAGCTGGACAGTGTCTACATGTTGTTATAGAGGGCACAAGAGAGATGGACAGTGTCTACATGTTGTTATAGAGGGCACAAGAGAGATGGACAGTGTCTACATGTTGTTATAGAGGGCACAAGAGAGATGGACAGTGTTTACATGTTGTTATAGAGGGCAAAAGAGAGATGGACAGTGTCTACATGTTGTTATAGAGGGCACAAGAGAGATGGACAGTGTCTACATGTTGTTATAGAGGGCACAAGACAGATGGACAGTGTTCACTTGTTGTTATAGAGGGCACAAGAGAGATGGACAGTGTCCACATGTTGCGAAGACTGGACTCGGCAGATTGTGCGGAAGAAACTATACTCTGGTTCAACGGAGAAGAAGGCGTCTGCCAGCAACACGTTGCGGAACGTAGTGAGCACAGCCAGGCACGTAGAACGCCCTGGTCATCCGCTGCACCCAGATCCTTCTCCAGCCGTCTCGACTGTGACCAATAAAAGGTTCGCCTTAGGTTGAAAGGGAGTGCCTCGGCTTAAAGAGGCTTTAATCCCCTACTAAACAAACAAACAAACTTTGTCCTGCCACTGGACATAGAAGTAATCGGACGAGAGAGTGAGATCGACGAACTGCGCAACTCTTTCTCACTTTAAACCAAATCACCGTTTCATCCATAAGTAGAAAGGCTGTAAAACTTTCCACAAGTGCAAGTATACCTTGCCCACACTGTACAAGAACATTTCAAGCTCGTATTGGGCTCACTAGTCATCTACGCACACACAAACAAACATAGCGCAACTACATTCCCTTGGATGAAAATTTGTGCGGTCATCATCACCCGCGATGGACGAGCATTATTGCTCAATTTACACTCTAATTTCGCCCGAGTGGTTACCGGGGCCCAAATTTGGAGTGTAAAGAATAGAACCACTGTTACCTGCCACGCATGTCGTAAGAGGCGACTAAGGAGGTTTGGCTGAAATCGGATGCATGTGTCCTAAACGTATAGAAGTCTATGCGTTTAGGGGCCTACCAAACCAATGTGCAACGTATACACGTTCTTGGCAAAGATCAAACATATCACAAAGAGTGATTACAATTGGTCGTAAAGAACGAACGCAAAGAAGAAAGAAGAAGACACTCTAATTTCCAATCTCGCCTTTTATTGCCCAATTTACCTCCTAATTTCCTATCTCGCAGTGTATTACCCAAATTACCCTTTATTTTCCGATTTCGCTTTCTATTGCCCAATTTATCCTCTAATTTTCTATCTCGCCTTGTATTGCCCAATTTCCACACACTCTCTCTCTCTCTCTCTCGCGATCCCCGCTTAGACTGATATACCAGATTTCCTCATAAATTCTGCTGTTGTTTTTAGGGACTTCGTCCCTCCGTACAGCTTCTCATTTATCTCTTAGAATTATCTCTCGATATTTTGCGGTCATGTGTCGTATCTCATTCCTGCAAGTAGTTGGCAGTCTTGCAGGATGATTTACACTCTAATTTCCTATCTCGCCTTATATTGCCCAATTTACATTATATTCTTCTATCTCACCTTCTGTTGTTAAATTTACTCTATATTCTCCTATCTCACCTTCTGTTGTTAAATTTACTCTATATTCTCCTATCTCACCTTCTGTTGTTAAATTTACATTATATTTTACATTATGAATTCAAGAATAAATATCACATTAGACGAATACGATTCTAAGAATGTGAGTCATACCACTCGAACCACAACTTTAGACAAGTCTCTGACAAGGTAACTCTCATCTCTTCAATCACAACTTTGGACAAGTCTCTGACAAGGTAACTCTCATCTCTTCAATCACAACTTTGGACAAGTCTCTGACAAGGTAACTCTAATCTCTTCAATCACAACTTTGGACAAGTCTCTGACAAGGTAACTCTCATCTCTTCAATCACAACTTTGGACAAGTCTCTGACAAGTAATCTCATCTCTTCAATCACAACTTTGGACAAGTCTCTGACAAGGTAACTCTCATCTCTTCATTCACAACTTTGGACAAGTCTCTGACAATGTAACTCTCATCTCTTCAATCACAACTTTGGACAAGTCTCTGACAAGGTAACTCTCATCTCTTCAATCACAACTTTGGACAAGTCTCTGACAAGGTAACTCTAATCTCTTCAATCACAACTTTGGACAAGTCTCTGACAAGGTAACTCTCATCTCTTCAATCACAACTTTTGACAAGTCTCTGACAAGGTAACTCTCATCTCTTCAATCACAACTTTAGACAAGTCTCTGACAAGGTAACTCTCATCTCTTCATCTCTACGCCGAGTGGTTCCCGGGCCACATTTAGGATTGTAAAGAATAGGACCACTGCTACCTGCCACGCATGTCGTAAGAGGCGACTAAGGAGTTTGGTTGAAATCGGATGCATGTGTCCTAAACGTGTAGAACTCTATGCGTTTAGGGCCTACCAAACCAATGTGCAAAGTATACACGTTCTTGGCAAGATCAAACATATCACAAAGAGTGATTAAAATTGGTCGAAAGAACGAACGCAAAGAAGAAGAAGATCTCTTCAATCACAGCTTTAGACAAGCCTCTGACAAGATAACTCTCATCTCTTCAATCACAACTTTAGAAAAGCCTCTGACAAGGTAACTCTCATCTCTTCATTCATAACATTAATGCAACTCTCATCTTTTCAATAACAACATTAATGCAACTCTCATCTTTTCAATGACAACATTAATGCAACTCTCATCTTTTCAATGACAAACGTTAATGCAATTCTCATCTACTTTAAAACACAAACTGTAAGTTATCATAGTCTATTTAGAAACTGTTAACCATGTGTACAAAAGTTATCAAAGTCTATGTAGAAACCATGTGTACAAAAGTTATCAGTCTATGTAGAAACTGTGTGTACAAAAGTTATCAAAGTCTATGTAGAAACTGTGTGTACAAAAGTTATCATAGTCTATGTAGAAACTGTGTGTACAGATTGTCCAAAGCTTGATACCAAATAAATATTAAGGGGACGTATTACTGAAAGTTGGGCCATTATAGCGTATAGATATCAATTTTTCAAATTCATCATACTATGTTAGTATTGCATCTCTACAATCAAATTATGCAAAGAGTTTTTATTTATGATCCGAAAAATGCTTCAAAATTATTTTTGAACAGCCCTACCCTCTAAAAATTCGATATAGAAAATGTCTTCAATTGTCTTTCTTTTGTCCCTAGATACAGTGTATGGCATTCAATTAACCCAATCGAGTCATGTATCATTGTAAAGCTTGATCTGAGTACTAACATATATATTAGATTTAATTAGGCTAGGCAATGACTGTATGCTGTAACGGACGATTTCCCTGACACTTTAGACTAAATTCACATTACATTTTTGAAACACAGTTTTCTCCCATTTGTAAATTTCGTTAACGTGGTAATGTAGGTTTTCCACCATGAAAGAAATCCTCAAGATAGCAATATGAGATTTGACCCTGACATATATATATTAATATTGAAGCCATTAGACAACAGAAAATGCACTTTTCTCTAGCAAATAAATTTATATGAATTTTTTTATGAACCAGGGGTCCTATTTTGGGCCGTGAATTGGGTATGTCTTATTCGTTGCACTCCTAGAGATCAGTTACATGTTACAGAACAATTTAAAGTTGTCAGTGGGCCAGAATATTGGTATATTTAGGTTGTGCAGTAAAAAAATTGCAATTGTTATTTATTTCACTCTGTTTGGAGGCCGTACAACGACGTTGTTTACAATCCAACATGACTGCCGTTTCCATGGCAACCCGATAATTTATTAATGCGAAAGATATCTAAATTTTCATTTTAAACCACTCTAGTAGTAACTGCTATGTAGATCACTCTAGTAGTAACTGCTATGTAGATCACTCTAGTAGTAACTGCTATGTAGATCACTCTAGTAGTAACTGCTATGTAGATCACTCTAGTAGTAACTGCTATGTAGATCACTCTAGTAGTAACTGCTATGAATCACATAATTTTATTGAGAGATAAGAAAGTTGAGAAATCCTGTAGCATTACCCCTTAAACAAATATAAAATAACATATGTCACAACAAGAAGCCAAAGTTCAAGACAACCTAGGTTTCTGCATTCATACACATCTCACCAGTTGACCGAGAGGAGGGAGGGAAGAGGGTTCGAAGTGGTCAAGCCGATTGTATCGCGTTCTCAAAGTCGTGGTTACGAATACGAAAAACATCGCTTGGTTGACCTGTGACCTGTGACCTGTGCATTTACAAAATTCATTTATAGAATTGTTCCATAAGCTACGGAGTTCGTGCTTTCTGCAATACTTTCTGCAATACTTTCTGCAATACTTTCTGCTATACTTTCTGCTATACTTCTGCTATACTTTCTGCTATACTTCTGCAATACTTTCTGCAATACTTTCTGCAATACTTCTGCTATACTTCTGCTATACTTCTGCAATACTTTCTGCTAACTTCTGCTATACTTCTGCAATACTTCTGCTATACTTTCTGCTATACTTCTGCTATACTTCTGCATACTTTCTGCAACACTTTCTGCATACTTCTGCTATACTTTGCATACTTTCTGCAATACTTTCTGCAATACTTTCTGCTATACTTTCTGCAATACTTTCTGCTATACTTCTGCAATACTTCTGCTATACTTTCTGCTATACTTTCTGCAATACTTTCTGCTATACATTCTGCAATACTTTCTGCAATACTTTCTGCAATACTTTCTGCAATACTTTCTGCAATACGTTCTGCTATACTTTCTGCAATACTTTCTGCTATACTTTCTGCTATACTTTATGCTATACTTTCTGCAATACTTTCTGCTATACTTTCTGCAATACTTTCTGCTATACTTTCTGCTATACTTTCTGCAATACTTTCTGCTATACATTCTGCAATACTTTCTGCAATACTTTCTGCAATACTTTCTGCAATACTTTCTGCATACTTCTGCTATACTTTCTGCTAAACTTTCTGCTATACTTTCTCCAATACTTTCTGCTATACTTTCTGCTATACTTTCTGCTATACTTTCTGCAATACTTTCTGCAATACTTTCTGCAATACTTTCTGCTATACTTTCTGCAATACTTTCTGCAATACTTTCTGCAATACTTTCTGCTATACTTTCTGCAATACTTTCTGCAATACTTTCTGCAATACTTTCTGCAATACTTTCTGCAATACTTTCTCCAATACTTTCTGCTATACTTTCTGCAATACTTTCTGCAATACTTTCTGCAATACGTTCTGCAATACTTTCTGCTATACTCTATACTTCTGCTATACTTTCTGCTATACTTTCTGCAATACTTTCTGCTATACTTTCTGCTATACTTTCTGCAATACTTTCTGCTATACTTTCTGCAATACTTTCTGCAATACTTTCTGCTATACTTTCTGCATACTTTCTGCATACTTTCTCAATACTTTCTGCTATACTTTCTGCAATACTTTCTGCAATACTTTCTGCTATACTTTCTGCAATACTTTCTGCTATACTTTCTGCAATACTTTCTGCTATACTTTCTGCAATACTTCTGCAATACTTTCTGCATACTTCTGCAATACTTTCTGCATACTTTCTGCATACTTTCTGCATACTTCTGCAATACTTTCTGCAATACTTTCTGCAATACTTTCTGCAATACTTTCTGCAATACTTTCTGCAATACTTTCTGCTATACTTTCTGCTATACTTTCTGCTATACTTTCTGCAATACTTTCTGCTATACTTTCTGCTATACTTTCTGCAGGAGACGTACCATTTTCAAATAAACTGGTCTAATCATATCGGGAAAATCCGATGCAATGAAATCAGTTCTTGACCTTCAATCATCCCCCTCCTCACATCAGCTGATCACTAACGTCAGCAGTATTTTTATTTAACTGAAAATACCAACTATAGATCACGGTATCATTAGCTCATTTCTTTTACTTACCGCATCAATTATCTATTTACAGCTAGATGTAATTTGAAGCGTCGACCGTACCTAGTCATGAACAGTGGACGCTTGAAGTGAAACGCCAGTTCTCTCACACAATTCGACACCACACCCACATAGCCACGAACAGTTGACACTTGAAGTGAAATGCCAGTTCTCTACACACTAATTCGACACCGCGCCCACAGAATATTCATACGCACTGAATCAATTACCAACAACTCGTACATAATTTGCACACAGTCATTGACATAATTGTCTTTCCCTGGCTGATGTTTTACATTGATTAATTTTGGAAGAAGCAATTAGTCGAGACGTGATCGATGATAGAGCATACGTCATTTGTCATTCATAAACGTCATCCACTTTCATGGGCGGCACTGTCAACAGGTAGCTAGTCTCATTCACATATAGAACAAACGTGTATTCGTTGTGCACATGTGGTAAGGAGGTACTGTGCTCCACTTTTCCTACAATAGTACCTGGTTTGTTTCATCCGTGTGGAGCGATTAGACTTTTTCAAGTTATTCCTAATCTCAATGAGATCAGTTCAAGCTTACAGTCGTATCGGAAACGGACGATAAAACGGCGGAACCATGCTCAATTTAAGTATTTAAAAGAACAATTGACATATGAAAATTGACAGGTTGGCTGGAAAATAGCTGCCGTTTTTTAAAAAAAAGTCAATAATAACATGTAAAATACAAATAAATTCCTACAAAATTCTTAAAATTGTAGCAAGAACTCTCGCCTGTGCTACGGAGTTTGTGCACTACCTACGAGATTTACCTTTCCAAGAAAGAGATTGAAACAGTAAAGAGAGTTCAGCAATGATGTTCGTATCTTGTAATCAATCAATCAACTAATCAATCATTCAATCACTGAGTCAATGTGTATGCATGATGTCAGGCCGTGTTGCTAATTTGTTGTACAGGGTGTTCAAGATTAAAGCAGCCCCATTGACAAATCGAAAGTTGCCAGATAATCTATCGTGTTATGTTTATGTACTATTTAAACCGGTTCTGACTAGCTCGTTTTACGTCACATTTGTTCATCGCCCCTTCCCGCACTACAATTACATACCGTCACATAACCTTGACCTATACTACGTCATAACTGAACCTTCTCATTTTCATACATATATGCCAGATTGACTCCATTCACAGGCTGCTATTATCTTGAACACCCTGTATAAGATTTCCCTCAATTCGCTTATGTCAATTCTCAAACTTATTATACAGATAAAATGGCTGTCGCTATGGCGAAGTAGCTCAGATATTTGCATGGAGTTCTGAAAGTTGTAAGTTCGATTCCGTACTGAGTCACATATTCAATTTTTTTCTGGAGATCCATATGATTGTTTTTGGAGATACGGAGCGCGTGCTTTGTGCAACATTTTTTAGAGATATTTAAATTCAAGCTCATGAACTCATCCCATACATCAAGACTATCTTTTTCTCCCTCTCTCTCTCTATTCATCCGCTCTCACCTCTCTATCTCTCTCCCACTCTCTCTCTCTTCCCCTCTTTCTCCCTCTCTCTCTCTATTCATCCGCTCTCCCCTCTCTATCTCTCTCCCACTCTCTCTCTCTCTCTTTCCCTCTCTTTCCATCTCTCTTTCCCTCTTTCTCCCTCTCTCCCTGTCTTTCTCTCTTCCCTCTCTCCATATATTTCCCTTTCTCTCTCTCCCCCTCTCTCTTCCCTCTCCCTCTTTCTCCTGCTCTCTCTCCCTCTCTTATTACTTTCCGTTGCCAATAAATCAGATTGTTACAATTTATCATTAACATTTGGAGAAGTTTATCAATACAAAATTTCGATAAGAATATAACCCTACAATTGTTGTGTGTGTGTGTGTGTGTGTGTGTGTGTGTGTGTATGTATTAGCAACATTTTTACATTGCAGAAACTCTAAAAAGGCAACATGTTTCTACAGTTCGAGTGTTACAACTCTCGATAAACTGCGGCAGTATTATCTAACATGAGAGAAGTTTTCTGATAAATAAGACTGATATATTTTACTAACATAATACATACCTGAACAATACATCACAGCTGTCGAGTTATATTTCAGCGTGCGGTCAGGTCTGAATTACCATAAGAGAGTCCGTCAGACATGACATGTGTCAATATTTCGTCTTCTTGCGATCGCCATTTTGGTGATTATACCGTCAGACACGTTCTTATGATGAAGTTGACTGTTGTCTGAAGCTCATCTCTGGTGCCAGGTAGTAGAAGGTTGTTCTTATGATGAAGTTGACTGTTGTCTGAAGCTCATCTCTGCTGCCATGTAGTAGAAGGTTGTTCTTATGATGAAGTTGACTGTTGTCTGAAGCTCATCTCTGCTCATCTCTGCTGCCAGGTAGTAGAAGGTTGTTCTTATGATGAAGTCGACTGTTGTCTGAAGCTCATCTCTGCTGCCATGTAGTAGAAGGTTGTTCTTATGATGAAGTTGACTGTTGTCTGAAGCTCATCTCTGCTCATCTCTGCTGCCAGGTAGTAGAAGGTTGTTATCTCATAAAACATTTACTATCGAATTGAATAACCCGATGTTGCCGAATTAATGTGTGTTCACATGTTGCAACTGTGAAAATATATAAATGTCATCCAATTAACGTATTTCTACCAAACTCACAATCGGATCACCATGTATAAATAGTTAACTTTGATGTAGATAAGAACCGGAAATTAGATCAGAATGCTTTAATGTAATTTTACATGAAGTAGTGCTTGGTGCAGTATGCGGCACTTTGGTTATTTTAAAGGAGAATCTTGACGTACACTGCGACAGTTAGTACGGAATGAGTTAAGTGACCTACCATGTACGACACCTATCTGATCTAACACCATGTAACATAGACACATATAATTGGGAGCGTTTGATCAGAGACATGAAGGAATGACGAGTAGGAGACGAGTAGGAGACGAGTAGGAGTGAGGGATGGCTTAAAAAGACTAGAAGAGAAACGCCATGCAGGCAAAGGAAAGTGTAGTGAACAGATAGACCATCCTCTACATCAGTTCCAAGCACAAGTTTCACCTGCAGTAAATGTAGCCCTAGTTTCACCTGCAGCAAATGTAGCCCTAGTTTCACCTGCAGCAAATGTAGCTCTAGTTTCACCTGCAGTAAATGTAGCACAAGTTTCACCTGCAGCAAATGTAGCCCCAGTTTCACCTGCAGTAAATGTAGCTCTAGTTTCACCTGCAGCAAATGTAGCCTCAGTTTCACCTGCAGTAAATGTGGCAAGTATTAAACCTACCTTATCATGAGACAAAGATGCCGATACCTTGTTCTGACATGAGCAGAGAGTGTCTACCTTAAAGAAAATATGGATACTGTCGAGTGTACCTGATCATAGTTCGCTCTTGTGTCCCATCTATGTGCCTATCATGGCAAGAAGCTACATGAAATATTTCAAGTAATATTCTAGTTTTTGTGTGAATATCTATGTACTATCAATATCTATGTACTATCAATATCTATGTACTATCAATATCTATGTACTATCAATATCTATGTACTATCAATATCTATGTTTCTATCAATATCTATGTACTATCAATATCTATGTACTATCAATATCTATGTACTATCCAGGAATAAGTTTACTCTTGTTGCTATGTTCCAGAAATCTGGTTAGTTTAGAGAGATTATGAGAGTACATATAGAGCAAATTGACTTTGATAGTTATCTGTGACGATGTTCAGTGTTATAGACAAGGCCTTTCTGTGCACTAGTCCTTTCAAAACGTCATCAGAAACTGGCAGAGCGTGTTCTTGCAGAGTTACAATGTGGGTTCAGAGCTGGACGGTCAACAACTGACATGATATTTACTCTTTGACAACTGACATGATATTCACTCTTTGACAACTGACATGATATTCACTCTTTGATAACTGACATGATATTCACTCTTTGACAACTGACATGATATTCACTCTTTGACAACTGACCTGATATTCACTCTTTGACAACTGACATGATATTCACTCTTTGACAACTGACATGATATTCACTCTTTGACAACTGACATGATATTCACTCTTTGACAACTGACATGATATTCACTCTTTGACAACTGACATGATATTCACTCTTTGACAACTGACATGATATTCACTCTTTGACAACTGACATGATATTCACTCTTTGACAACTGACATGATATTCACTCTTTGACAACTGACATGATATTCACTCTTTGACAACTGACATGATATTCACTCTTTGACAACTGACATGATATTCACTCTTTGACAACTGACATGATATTCACTCTTTGACAACTGACATGATATTCACTCTTTGACAACTGACATGATATTCACTCTTTGACAACTGACATGATATTCACTCTTTGACAACTGACATGATATTCACTCTTTGACAACTGACATGATATTCACTCTTTGACAACTGACATGATATTCACTCTTTGACAACTGACATGATATTCACTCTTTGACAACTGACATGATATTCACTCTTTGACAACTGACATTACGCACGCTATTTCACTCTTTGACAACTGACATGATATTCACTCTTTGACAACTGACATGATATTCACTCTTTGACAACTGACATGATATTCACTCTTTGACAACTGGACTTGACGTATTCACTCTTTGACAACTGACATGATATTCACTCTTTGACAACTGACATGATATTCACTCTTTGACAACTGACATGATATTCACTCTTTGACAACTGACATGATATTCACTCTTTGACAACTGACATGATATTCACTCTTGACAACTGACATGATATTCACTTTGACAACTGACATGATATTCACTCTTGACAACGACATGATATTCACTCTTTGACAACTGAAGATAGTTCACTTTTGAAATGCATATTTCCTGACTGACATCCTTGACAACTGCAAGAGACATACAGAGAGAGAAGAGAAGCCATTTTCATTGCTTCCATCGATCTGACAACTGCAAGAGACATACAGAGAGAGAAGAGAAGCCATTTTCATTGCTTCCATCGATCTGACAACTGCAAGAGACATACAGAGAGAGAGAAGAGAAAACCATTCGTTCATTGCTTCCATCGATCTGACAACTGCAAGAGACATACAGAGAGAGAGAAGAGAAAGCCATTTTTCATTGCTTCCATCGATCTGACAACTGCAAGAGACATACAGAGAGAGAGAGAAGAGAAAGCCATTTTTCATTGCTTCCATCGATCTGACAACTGCAAGAGACATACAGAGAGAGAGAAGAGAAACCATTTTCATTGCTTCCATCGATCTGACAACTGCAAGAGAAACAGAGAGAAAGAGAAAGCCATTTTCATTGCTTTCCATCGATCTGACAACTGCAAACATACAGAGAGAGAAGAACCATTCTTCATTGCTTCATCGATTGCAACTGCAGAGAATCAGACACGAGAGAAAAAGAAGCCATCTGTACACTTATATTCAAAAGCTAATATACGAAGGACGTTCAACATCTGTAACACTTATATTCAAAAGCTAATATACGAAGGACGATAACATCATGTTCATCTATATTCAAAGCTAATATACGAAGGACGTTCATCATCTGACACTTATATTCAAGCAATAAGAAGGAGTTCAAAGAAGCACTTATATTCAAAAGCTTCATACGAACGACGTTTCAATCATCTGTATACTTATATTCAAGCTATATACTGAAGGACTTCAACATCTATAACACTTATATTCAAAAGCTAATATACGAAGGACATTCAAAAAGTAATGCACCAAATATTGTTTTTGAAAACTATTTATTCAAAATGAATGAAATTTACAAACAATATGTACGAACATGTTTTCTAAGCAAATTTATTTCCTCACAATCCCTCCAGCTTGTATGTCCATACGTCAGCGCCACACAAGTAAATGCATGCCTTGACTGTACCAAGTTTTACCCTGCTCATGTCGACATTTCTTCTTTGCTTTCATCTCTCATCATCAAATCTTGTCTACGAAGACAATTTTAAGTGGACCAAAAAGATGAAAATCAAAAGGAGCCATATCAAGGCTATATCATGGATGATGGAATACAGTTCTACCTAATTTGTCCATTTCCTTCCTTGTTTACTGTTTTGTGTGTGAGCCTGCATTGTCGTGTTTAGTAACAACAGTCCCACTAGATTGGTATTAAGACAAACTCAGCGAAATTGCTTTTTTTATAGTTTTGGAAGTAATTTGATGTGAGGTTTAGAACTAATTGTCTTACCCTTTGACATTACACAATCAAGCATAACTCGTTGAATGTCCCATTACATCAACAAATATAACTTGTTGAATGTCCCATTACATCAACAAGCATAACTCGTTGAATGTCCCATTACATCAACAAACATAACTCGTTGAATGTCCCATTACATCAACAAGTATAACTCGTTGAATGTCCCATTACATCAACAAACATAACTCGTTGAATGTCCCATTACATCAACAAACATAACTCGTTGAATGTCCCATTACATCAACAAACATAACTCGTTGAATGTCCCATTACATCAACAAGCATAACTCGTTGAATGTCCCATTACATCAACAAACATAACTCGTTGAATGTCCCATTACATCAACAAACATAACTTGTTGAACGTCCCATTACATCAACAAGCATAACTCGTTGAATGTACCATTACATCAACAAACATAACTCGTTGAATGTCCCATTACATCAACAAACATAACTTGTTGAATGTCCCATTACATCAACAAGCATAACTCGTTGAATGGCCCATTACATCAACAAGCATAACTCGTTGAATGTCCCATTACATCAACAAGCATAACTCGTTGAATGTACCATTACATCAACAAGCATAACTCGTTGAATGTCCCATTACATCAACAAACATAACTCGTTGAATGTCCCATTGCATCAACAAACATAACTCGTTGAATGTCCCATTACATCAACAAAGATAACTCGTTGAATGTCCCATTACATCAACAAGCATAACTCGTTGAATGTCCCATTACATCAACTAGAAGATAACTCGTTGAATGTCCCATTACATCAACAAACATAACTCGTTGAATGTACAGAACAAAACACAGTGATTAAAATCTTTCTAGCAGTCGAAGTTGTCTTAAATTTCTTTTTTTTCTGTGATTTTTGGATGCTGTCCTCATTTCTACTTTTGTATCAGTTCAAATATGTCATTTCTCTGTCCCTCTTTAACAAAGTTTCAGTAAGATATCAAATGAACAGTGTTCCTTTATTATGTACTAATTTTGAATTTCGATGAAATAGCGATTACTTTTGAATATCAGACAGGTTTAAACATTTAGAACAGTGTTTCTTGTGACTGGTGACTGCATTCTTGCTGACTGGTGATGCATCTCTTGCTTGACTGGTGACTGCATCTCTTGTGACTGGTGCATCTCTTGCTGACTGGTGACTGCATCTCTTGCTGACTGGTGACTGCATCTCTTGCTGACTGGTGACTGCATCTCTTGCTGGCTGGTGACTGCATCTCTTGCTGACTGGTGACTGCATCTCTTGCTGCTGTGACTGCTGATGGTACGATTGTTGACTTGTACTGTGTCTATCATTAGGAATAACGTCATCCGTGCAGGTCAACATGTTTGGGCTGGTGACTGTTGCGGAACGTACAGAGCGCGTAAGGTCATGGAGCTCTGTCCTTTCACTTTTTGAAACTTCAACTCTCTTAGTCCAACGACATCAACTCACTTATCCCAACGACATCAACTCTCTTATCCCAACGACATCAACTCTCTTATCCCAACCACATCAACTCTCTTATCCCAACGACATCAACTCTCTTATCCCAACCACATCAACTCTCTTATCCAACGACATCAACTCTTATCCAACCCATCAACTCTCTTATCCCAACGACATCAACTCTCTTATCCCAACGATCACTCTCTTATCCCAACGACATCACCTCTTGCCCAACGACATCAACTCTTGCCAACGACATCAACTCTCTTATCCAACGACATCAACTCTTGTCCAACGACATCAACTCACTTATCCCAACGACATCAACTCTTATCCCAACGACATCAACTCTCTTATCCCAACCATCAATCTCTTATCCCAAGACATCAACTCTTATCCCAACCATCAACCTCTTATCAACGACATCAACTCTCTTATCCCAACGACATCAACTCTCTATCAACGACATCAACTCTTGCCCAACGACATCAACCTCTTGCCAACGACATCAATCTCTTATCCCAACGACATCAACTCTTTCCCAACGACATCAACTCTCTTATCCCAACGACATCAACTCTCTTATCCCAACGACATCAACTCTCTTATCCCAACGACATCAACTCTCTTATCCCAACCACATCAACTCTCTTATCCCAACGACATCACTCTTATCCAACGACATCAACCTCTTAGCCCAACGACATCAACTCTTAGCCCAACGACATCAACTGTCTTAGCTCAACGACATCAACTGTCTTGCCCAACGACATCAACTGTCTTGCCAACGACATCAACTGTCTTAGCCAACGACATCAACTGTCTTGCCAACGACATCAACTTCTTAGCCCAACGACATCAACTGTCTTGCCAACGACATCAACTGTCTTAGCCCAACGACATCAACTGTCTTAGCCCAACGACTTACTATGCTTATATCAACACTTCCTTGTTGATATGTCCACAATTATAACTTGTATTAAAATTCATCTCTTGCAACGCATGTTGTTTACAACCATCTTCTTCTTCTTCTGCGTTCAACTTTGCTTGCGACTACTCGATGTGTCGTAAACAGGGCGGTGCGCTTGAGGTCTTCACCGGTTCCCCATAGTTTGTCTTGTAGTGTTGTTTCTGTTGGCCAGATCTCCAATCTCTCACTACTCAGACTAGGGCAGTCTTGCAGGATGTGCTCTGGGGACTGTTTTGGTGCTCCACAGGTGCAGGCCGCCGAGTCCCTGAGACCCATTTTGTGGAGGTGTGCTCTGAGACTGCAGTCTCCCGTTCTAAGTCTGAAGATTGTGGTCTGTTTACAACCATCAAACGGACTACTATAGCTGTTCAAATGTAGTGCAATTTCGTGGATACAGACATTTCTAAATGGAAGTGTGCAAAATGTAATGCTTTCTATCTTCATTAATCGTTGAGAAATCAAATATGGCGCATAACTATCTGAACGTCCCTCGTATGACACGTCATTGTACTCTATATCTACACAAGAAAGGAAATCTCTAAACTGTTTGAAGGACCATTAGTCGAGATGGATTTACTCAATGGAAAATAACACATAGACTTGATATCTACAGTTGACACAATAGTGGTAGCCAAGAATAGACAAGATAGACTTGATATCTACAGTTGACACAATAGTGGTAGCCAAGAATAGACAAGATAGACTTGGCATCTACAGTTGACACAATAGTGGTAGCGAAGAATAGACAAGAAGTAATAGACCAACTAGATAAAATACTAGCACAGAAAATGGATTCGATATTAACATACAGAAACATGTGGTTTTCAGCATAGAAGAAGTAACGTCACAACAAATAAAAATAAAAATACAAGGAGAACTATCGAAGCAAGTAAACGATGTCTTATATCTAGGATACATGAGGACAGATGATGGTAGATGATGGTACATGATGGTAGATGTGTTATGGTGATATCTAGGACACATGATGGCACATGATGGCACATGATGGAACATGATGGCAAATGATGGCAGATGTGTTATGGTGATATCTAGGATGCATGATGGTAGATGTTGGTTGAAGTGTAAAGGGATGTTGAGGTGTTAAATTATATGAGCAAGCTACTAGTTTTCCAACGCTGCAGTCATCTGAGAGTTTGCCCTTCGACCTGAGGCCAGGTCAGCGAACTCTGTCCGAGTTCTGATGTGTTTACATAGAGAGTGCTCTTAACTTCTAGCTATGTGGGTAGATGCTTGTGATGTAGGTCACTAAGTGCAGGCACTGGAAGAGATAGTTTGTGCCAGCTTATTGTGTGCATTCACACAGATGGCAATGTGAGTTGGATGCGATGTAGGTCACTAAGTGCAGGCACTGGAAGAGATAGTGTGTGCCAGCTTATTGTGTGCATTCACACAGATGGCAATGTGAGTTGGATGCGATGTAGGTGACTAAGTGCAGGCACTGGAAGAGATAGTGTGTGCCAGCTTATTGTGCGCATTCACACAGATGGCAATGTGAGTTGGATGCGATGTAGGTGACTAAGTGCGGGCACTGGAAGAGATAGTGTGTGCCAGCTTATTGTGTGCATTCACACAGATGGCAATGTGAGTTGGATGTGATGTAGGTGACTAAGTGCAGGCACTGGAAGAGATAGTGTGTGCCAGCTTATTGTGCGCATTCACACAGATGGCAATGTGAGTTGGATGTGATGTAGGTGACTAAGTGCAGGCACTGGAAGAGATAGTGTGTGCCAGCTTATTGTGCACATTCACACAGATGGCAATGTGAGTTGGATGTGATGTAGGTGAGCATTAAGGAGCACATGCTGAGTTCTAAGGCAGAAAATAATGACTTGTTTTTTGTCTTGTAAGACTTCTTCTTTGCCAACGCTGTTTTAATGATTATACCGTCAGACGCGTTCTTATGATAAAGTCGACTGTTGTCTGGATCTCATCTCTGGTGACATGTGGTCTCATAGACCACCATTCAAATATTTACGAGTGTGAGCCCTTCTTGATGAAATCTGTAGTAAAGTGTGATGTTTATTTTAGAACAAGCGAGACTAAAATTGGAGAGGATTTCTGTGTGTACAATTTGCATCTGTTCTCTGTTCTCCGACATGTGATATTTTACTTGCCGGCCTAATGCCACGTCCAGAATTTTTTTTTGCTTCTGTCTGTGCTGTGGTCGCCAGTTGTCTACTATGTGCCTGTTAGGGTGGTTTCTACTAAGTCTTTTATATTTTCCCACTGTCTCTACTACTGCTGCCTCCCTCCGCATTTGTTGTATCTGTTGTATGTTGTACACTCTGTCGTATGCCGGTTGCAGGTCAATGAATACAGCAGTAGTGTGTGTCCCCCCGCCCATCCTTGGAGATCATCACTGATCATTTGGCTCAGTCTATAAATTTGGTCATCGATTCTCTAGGAAATGGTTATAGATGATGACTGATGTGATAAAGAGATTATAGATGATGACTGATGTGATAAAGAGATTATAGATGATGACTGATGTGATAAAGAGATTACAGATGATGACTGATGTGATGAAGAGATTATAGATGATGGCTGATGTGATAAAGAGATTATAGATGATGGCTGATGTGATAAAGAGATTATAGATGATGACTGATGTGATAAAGAGATTATAGATGATGGCTGATGTGATAAAGAGGTTATAGATGATGGCTGATGTGATAAAGAGATTATAGATGATGGCTGATGTGATAAAGAGATTATAGATGATGGCTGATGTGATAAAGAGATTATAGATGATGACTGATGTGATAAAGAGATTATAGATGATGGCTGATGTGATAAAGAGATTATAGATGATGGCTGATGTGATAAAGAGATTATAGATGATGACTGATGTGATAAAGAGATTATAGATGATGGCTGATGTGATAAAGAGATTAGGCAGAGAATAGGAATTAACAAAAGCTACATTCAATAACATGAGCAAGGTATTAACATTTAAACAGAGACAACAAATAAGCTAAAGATGAGGAGTATCAAGTGATATATTTACTCTGTATGTGTGTATGGTTGAGAAACATGGACAATGAACAAACATTGAGAAGACAAAATGAATGCTTATGAGATATGAAGATACAGAAGAATAAGTTGTATTTGATATAAAGAAAAACAGACAAATAAAGAAGTTCTAGAACAACTAGAAATGAAGAAAGAATTACTATAGGAAATAACAATACAACAAATGAAATATTTCAAACACATAACAAGACATGACACTTTGAAAAAAACTGTATTATAGTGGAAAGTGTAATGATGACGAGCAAGAGGAAGACCGAAATACAGGGAGAGGAGGGGGGGACATCAAGAGATGGAGACAAATGACATCATGACAGCGTGTCCCATCAAGAGATGGAGACAAATGCCATCATGACAGCGTGTCCCATCAAGAGATGGAGACAAATGACATCATAACAGCGTGTCCCATCAAGAGATGGAGACAAATGACATCATAACAGCGTGTCCCATCAAGAGATGGAGACAAATGACATCATGACAGCGTGTCCCATCAAGAGATGGAGACAAATGACATCATAACCAGCGTGTCCCATCAAGAGATGGAGACAAATGACATCATAACAGCGTGTCCCATCAAGAGATGGAGACAAATGACATCATGACAGCGTGTCCCATCAAGCGATGGAGACAAATGACATCATAACAGCGTGTCCCATCAAGCGATGGAGACAAATGACATCATAACAGCGTGTCCCATCAAGAGATGAAGACAAATGACATCATAACAGCGTGTCCCATCAAGGCAGACGACTAGTGATGTTAGAGGTATATTGCAACAAACCTTCTATGCGGAGACGGCACCTACTTATTATAAATATTTCAAACTGGTAAGATCTTTATTGTTTTCCCATTAGCGGTTAAAAAAAATGAGAAATAACCCAGACATTGCTGAGGATTACATAAGAGACTTACGGATTGTTTCTGTTTTTGATTCATTTTGAAACTTGTCACCACAAAATATTGCACGTAGATTCAAGACTAAACTTTGAAACTTGTCATCACAAAATATTGCACGTAGATTCAAGACTAAACTTTGAAACTTGTCACCACAAAATATTGAACGTAGATTCAAGACTAAACTTTGAAACTTGTCTCCACAAAATATTGGACGTAGATTCAAGACTAAACTTTGAAACTTGTCTCCACAAAATATTGGACGTAGATTCAAGACTAAACTTTGAGTCGTACAACACATTAGATATTCACTTAATATGGACATTTCATTAAACAATTTGAATATTCATACAACAAATGGACATCCACAAACAAATGGACATCCAGCGAAAAATGAGATATTCAACAAAAATTGAACAATTATTTTATTAATTCTTATGTTCCTCACTCTCTCTAGTGCATTATTATCTCACTCTCTCTTGTGCACTACTATCTCATTCTCTCTAGTGCACTATTATCTCACTCTCTCTAGTGCACTACTATCTCACTCTCTATAGTGCACTATTATCTCACTCTCTATAGTGCACTTATTCCTCACTCTCTCTAGTGCACTTTTATCTCACTTTCTCTAGTGCACTATTATCTTTCTCTAGTGCACTATTATCTCACTCTCTATAGTATACTTATTCCTCAGTCTCTCTAGTGCAGTACTATCTCACTCTCTCTAGTGCACTCTTATCTCACTATCTCTAATGCACTACTATCTCACTCTCTCTAATGCACTACTATCTCACTCTCTCTAATGCACTATTATCTCACTCTCTCTAGTGCACTATTATCTCACTCTCTCTAGTGCACTACTATCTCACTCTCTCTAATGCACTACTATCTCACTCTCTCTAATGCACTAGTATCTCACTCTCTCTAGTGCACTTATTCATCACTCTCTCTAGTGCACTATTATCTCACTCTCTCTAGTGCACTATTATCTCACTCTCTCTAGTGCACTATTATCTCACTCTCTCTAGTACACTTATTCATCACTCTCTCTAGTGAACTTATTCCTGACATTGTGCAAACAACATGTAGTGAAGAGCAACAGTATTCCACTGGAAATATACAGCCCACAACCAATTTTATCATTGGATACAAATCTTGTGCCATAAGGGAAAGGAACACCGGGTTCTACAAAATTGGTGGGAAATGATGATTCAACAAGTTTGAATATTGCCAAACAACATCAGTATGTAAAACTAACAACTACAAATACATGTACTACTAGAAAATGTCATTCTTGGTCAAGGCTTTCGTGAAAAATATTAACATGTAGTAATTACCATATGCTCCAGATGGAGCCAGGATAAAATGTCAACTATTATTGTGAATATAAACAATAGAAAAATATTATGAAAATGAGTGTACATACACAATTGATATTATATAATCATGATTAAATATCATCAAATTGACATCACAATTGATACTAATAATCATGATTAAATATTGACATTTAGAAGTGATGAAATGATTAAATATATAATCCAAACTAACATTGGGTGACTAGTTAGTACTGAAGCTACATGATACCGCCCACTCAACCACGCCCACTTAAACAGCTCAGAAACAAGTTTAGAAAATTGAAAGAGAGTTTGTGTGATATAAAGTAATTAACTTAGATTGTTAGTATTGTCTTGTCCAGAGCTACTCTCTGAAGGTGTAGAAGCGGTTCAGTTGATATGTTGAGATAGCTTCGTGAAGATCACAACAATTCTACATCATATAATGACACAGTGAAGTCATATATTAGAGGTCTCTTAGTACTAGATATTATCACTTGTATGTAAAGTGTTTTCTTCTAGTCTTGATGTTCTACACAATCTTCTACACTCCAAGGTCATTTATTTCATTGCGCCAGGTTTCCTCATATGGCTCCATCCCTGTTGGCAGCGACGGCACGCCATTTGCCGAGAGTATTATACAAAGCACGAACACCGTAGCTCCAACAAAAATCCTACGAATCTCATGGAAAAATTGCACATGTGTCTCGGTCCGGATTCGAACCCCCTATCTTCAGTACAACATGCGAACGACTTAACCACTTTTGCCATTGAGACCAGCTGACAACACTTGAACTTGATGTCATCTAAATGCTGATGTTCTTCACAATATTCTACACTTGAAGTGATATCAACTTCTGATGTTCTACACAATATTCTACACTTGAAGTGATATCAACTTCTGATGTTCTTCACAATATTCTACACTTGAAGTGATGTCATCTACTTCTGATGTTCTACACAATATTCTACACTTGAAGTGATATCAACTTCTGATGTTTTACACAATATTCTACACTTGAAGTGATGTCATTATTTTCCCATTCTTTTTTCAACTTTCATCTTAAACCAATTTTAATCAAATATATTTAAATTTGATCGACAGAGAGCTCATGAGTCAGGAAAGTATCAATTGTGTTTTGTCTATTGTATTTCACCAGGTAGATGATGGAATTGGTTGTCCACTCTTGCCATTAAGTGTAGGGGTGGGAGCTTTAATTTACATTTCAGGGCCAGATGAGTCGCTCTTGTGTTACATCCGTGTTTATTTAGTACTGTCTGGATATCGTCTATCCATCTTTTTCATGGTCTTCCCTTGGCTCTAGTACCTGATCTCTTTTTATATTCTATTGTCATTAAATATCAGAAATATGTTAATTATAGAACAGTCCATCTGAGTAGGGGAGCTCAGGATATATATTAATTATAGAACAGTCTATCTGAATGAATGACAGAAAGACTTCATTTATCTATCAAAATTAAATATAATTAAGTTTGTTTGTGTGGATATAACTAAGTTTGTATGTGTGTAAATAACTAAGTATGTGTGTAAATAACTAAGTAGTGTGTAAATAACTAAGTACGTGTGTAATAATTAAGTATGTGTGTAATAACTAGTATGTGTGTATATAACTAAGTATGTGTGTATATAACTAAGTATGTGTGTATGATCTAAGAGTGTATATAAAGGGATGGTGTAATAACTGTGGGTATAACATGTATGTGAGTAACTAAATGTGTTATGGATCTACAGAATGCAGGAAGGCACTAAAATACAATTGGTATACATGATGAGTCAAAGGTTTGAACTACTAGGATGACCAGAGATAAATACGTAAATGGCATCATGTCAAATTGCTAAGCATAACTTAAAAAATAATTATAATAATAATAATAATAATAGATGATGTGGCATCTCCACATGAATGATTGTCTATAATAAATCTCTTCAATGTGCAGTCTCTTATCTAGATTAGATCATGTAACATCTTCTCCGTGTTTAAGTTTGGTTGTAATACATGTCCAGCATGTTCTCTTGTTTGTTATAGTGGGTAGTTTGTTCAACTGTTCTTTCTCAGTCTCTTAATGTTCCCTTTCCATCTTGTAATCAAATCTTGTAATCAAATCTTGTAATCTAATCTTGTAATCAAATCTTGGAATGAGTCAGCTCTAACAGCCTTAATATGACTAACCAGATGTGATACCGTGCTATAGTATAGCTACAGATGGGGTACCGTGCTATAGTATAGCTACATATATGATATCGTGCTATAGTATAGCTACAGATGTGATGCCGTGCTATAGTATAGCTACAGATATGATACCGTGCTATAGTATAGCTACAGATGTGATACCGTGCTATAGTATAGCTACAGATGTGATACCGTGCTATAGTATAGCTACAGATTGATACCGTGTATAGTATGGCTAAGATATGATACTGTGCTATGTATAGCTACAGATATGATAACCTGTGCTATAGTATAGCTACTAATGATACCGTGTCATAGTATAGCTACAGATATGATATCTGCTATAGTATGCTACAATATGATACCGTCTAAAGCTATAGCTACAGATGTGATGCCGTGCTATAGTATAGCTACAGATATGATACCGTGCTATAGTATAGCTACAGATATGATACCGTGCTATAGTATAGCTACAGATGTGATACGTGCTATAGTATAGCTACAGATGGATACGTGCTATAGTATAGCTACAGATGTGATACGTGCTTATAGTATAGCTACAGATATGATACCGTGCTATAGTATAGCTACAGATATGATATCGTGCTATAGTATAGCTACAGATATGATACCGTGCTATAGTATAGCTACAGATATGATACCGTGCTATAGTATAGCTACAGATGTGATACCGTGCTATAGTATAGCTACAGATATGATATCGTGCTATAGTATAGCTACAGATGGGGTACTTCAAAGTTGGGGTTTTCTGTTGGTAAAATTGTATCCGTCACTCGACAGATACTTGACAACACAGTTGGTAACTGTCATGTTCGATACTTGACATAACAGTTGGTAACTGTCAAGTCCGATACTTGACATAACAGATGGTAACTGTCAAGTCCAATACTAAACAACACAGTTGGTAACTGTCAAGTCCGATACGGGAGTGACAGTTTCTGTCACACTACTCACATCAAAATGATGAACGGTAACCGGTATAAGTGCAGAGAACCGGTATAAGGGCAGAGAACAGTCTAACAAATAACTACATATGAAATGCGATGCTTACGAAAAAGTTACCAAAACACCAGAAAGAACAGTTACCAACATCAGCATAAGAAAGAAAATTGGAACAGAACGTTACTGATTACTGAAAAATATTTATGAGAACATATTTCACTTGAGAACATATTTCACTTGAGAACATATTTCACTTGAAAATAAGAATGAAGTGGTGATTTAATAAATGCAACCAATTCATTGTATAGAAATTTCACTTGAAATAAAGAATGAAGTGGTGTGGACACTTTAATAAATGCAACAATCCATTGTAGAACATATTTCACTGAAATAAAAAAATGGTGTATTGTATAGAACATATTCCTTGAGAAATAAGAATGAAGTGGTATTATAGAACATATTTCCTTGAAATAAAAATGAAGTTGTGTATTGTATAGAACATATTTCACTTGAGAATAAAGAATGAAGTGGTGGTATTGATAGAGATATTTCACTGAGAATAAAGAATGAAGGTGGTATGTATAGAGACATTTTACAAGAAGATCAGTAAAGAACACAAGAGGAAGACCACGAAAAAGATGGTTAGATGGACTAGCAGAATCATGTCAAAAAACAAAAATAACAATCACCAAAGTTACCAGAAAAGCGCAAGAAAAAAACAGAAAACCACGACACTAGTCAACAACCGGAGCAGTGACAGCACTGGTCAACAACCCGTAACAGGACAACACTGGTCAACAACCGTAGCAGTGTGACACACTGGTCACAACCCGTAGCAGTGTGACAACCTGGTCAACAACCGGTAGCAGTGTGACAACACTGGTCAACAACCGGTAGCAGTGTGACAGCACTGGTCAACAACCCGTAGCAGTGGACATGGTCAACAACCCGGTAGCAGTGTGACAACACTGGTCAACAACCCGGTAGCAGTGTGACAACAAAAAAAGTAATATGCATCTCGGGTTGTGTCACCATTGCTAGATTACTAGGAAGCAAATGAAAACATTAGAGAAGCTGTAATGTAGTGGTCAGTTCTTACTTGGTGATTCTTTGATCTTTTCCACTCACAGTATGTCAAACATATCTTCATCTTCTCTTTGTTACAAGCATGCATGCACTTCGACATGTCATAGGGAGGGAGAGGGGGAGACACTAAACATCTGCTGGATATCCAGAGTATTGCTGAGGTCAGTTCTGCTGGATATCCAGAGTATTGCTGAGGTCAGTTCTGCTGGATATCCAGAGTATTGCTGAGGTCAGTTCAGGCAAATAAATTGATTAAGAAGATGAACCGTAGAAATAAAGTGAACAAGCTTGAAACAATTGTCTTATATCGGCGTGCACAGTGCACTTTCTTGTCTTATGTCGGTGTGCACAGTGCAGTTTCTTATTTGTTACTTGTCTTATGTCGGCGTGCACAGTGCAGTTTCTTATTTGTTTGTTGTCTTATGTCGGCGTGCACAGTGCAGTTTCTTATTTGTTTGTTGTCTTATGTCGGTGTGCACAGTGCAGTTTCTTATTTGTTTCTTGTCTTATGTCGGTGTGCACAGTGCAGTTTCTTATTTGTTTCTTGTCTTATGTCGGTGTGCACAGTGCAATTTCTTATTTGTTTGTTGTCTTATGTCGGCGTGCACAGTGCACTTTCTTATTTGTTTGTTGTCTTATGTCGGTGTGCACAGTGCAGTTTCTTATTTGTTTGTTGTCTTATGTCGGCGTGCACAGTGCAGTTTCTTATTTGTTTGTTGTCTTATGTCGGTGTGCACAGTGCAGTTCTTATTTGTTTGTTGTCTTATGTCGGTGTGCCAGTGCAGTTCTTATTTGTTTCTTGTCTTATGTCGGCGTGCACAGTGCAGTTTCTTATTTGTTTCTTGTCTTATGTCGGCGTGCACAGTGCAGTTTCTTATTTGTTTGTTGTCTTATGTCGGTGTGCACAGTGCAGTTTCTTATTTGTTTCTTGTCTTATGTCGGTGTGCACAGTGCAGTTTCTTATTTGTTTCTTGTCTTATGTCGGTGTGCACAGTGCAGTTTCTTATTTGTTTGTTGTCTTATGTCGGTGTGCACAGTGCAGTTTCTTATTTGTTTCTTATCTTATGTCGGTGTGCACAGTGCAGTTTCTTATTTGTTTCTTGTCTTATGTCGGCGTGCACAGTGCAGGATCTTATTTGTTTCTTGTCTTATGTCGGCGTGCACAGTACAGCTTCTTATTTTTTTCTTGTCTTATGTCGGCGTGCACAGTACAGCTTCTTATTTGTTTCTTGTCTTATGTCGGCGTGCACAGTGCAGGTTCTTATTTGTTTCTTGTCTTATATTTCTGAATGAATGTATACAACACCTCAATTCTAGGGACATAGTTGATCCCTACCAAGCACGGGATAAAGAACAGCTAACGGTGGTTATATCATGACTATTAAAGTGATGATTCGTAAAGTACTGAATACTAGAAGTAATGAGTGCTAGAAGTAATGAGTGCTAGAAGTAATGCGTGCTAGAAGTAATGAATAAACATGTTAGCTAATATCAGTTGATAATAATTGACATAAATTATAGAAAAACACAAATAGAACACATATATTACATATAAATTATTCAGAAAAAAACATGTCTTGACTGAGCAATGAAGGCTTAATCTAGTGGCTATCAAACACATGTTGTCTTTCTCTCTCCTCTCCTCTCTTCTCTCCTCTCTCTCTCTCTCTCTCTTTATGCTCTTTCTCTCTCTCTCTATCTCTCTCCTCGCTGTTGATATACTATAATAATTCGAATTCCAAGTTTTATAACAAAATGACAACAGCCAGCAGGTAGGTTGAACGTTCTGGATTAGGTTAGAACGAAACAAATAAATGGATTATGTTATAACGAAACAAAACAAATGACAATTATAATACCTATTTCTCCCGAGGAGCTAGTAAACAATCAAATACATTTCATATCAACAATAAAATATAATTATACATCTAACATAAATAATATATATTGTATTATTAAATATGTTCCGGTATTACATGACAACTAAATTCATATATTGTACACAAGACTCTAGACATTGATATACGTGTCTAGTCATACCACATAGATATCTTTCAACTTGTTAGCAACAAACAACGACTACACACATACTCAAGCTGAAACAACTACACACATACACAAGCTGAAATGTGTACACAATAGTCAGGAAACTAGTGAACATCGTCACTGCCTCATACTACTAGTCGGATACAGGTGTGTCAGTGACAGGACAGACAATGTTTACAAACATTGCTTGATTTTCTTGATGTCTACCAAATGATCTGATAAATTACTTCCTGAAACGTTCTATATCTTAGATCATACTGGTAATCGACATGTCTGTCTAAAAGTATGCAAATCGATAGATTTGTTCTTGTTGTAAACACTACTGACCACTGATGGCTATCTGCTGAAATAGCGGTAAACACTACTGACCACTGATGGCTATCTGCTGAAATAGCGGTAAACACTACTGACCACTGATGGCTATCTGCTGAAATAGCGGTAAACACTACTGACCACTGATGGCTATCTGCTGAAATAGCGGTAAACACTCACACTGGGTAGTGAATCAGAAAAACGACCACCTCAAAAACTCGAGAAACCTATTGCCCATGATGCATCAACTGAAATGCGTCAAGACCAGATCACTCTGCGAAGCTAACCTACTGACACGGTGGTTTCTGTGAAAGCGGTAGACACATACATGGAGAATCTAAAACGTCAAAACAGACCACTGATGGCTATCTGCTGAAATAGAGGGTAAACACTACTGACCACTGATGGCTATCTGCTGAAATAGCGGTAAACGCTCACAGGGTGGTCAGAAAAAGCGATACACTCAAGAACTCGATGAAATCCTTTGACATAGATGTCAACAACTGGGAGAATGCTGCTCAAGACAGATCAGCCTGTCGCACGCTTCTTCGACACGGTTCCTCGGCATGTGAGGCAGGTAAAAACAACATGGAAGGAACAAAAACGTCAAAACAGAAAGGCAGTAAAACTTTCCACAAGTGCAAGTATACCTTGCCCACACTGTACAAGAACATTTCAAGCTCGTATCGGGCTCACTAGTCATCTACGCACACACAGGCAAACATAACGCAACTATATTCCCTTGGATGAAAATTTGTAAAGTCAGCATCACCCGTGATGGACGAGCATCATCTACTGAAATAGAATGGCTCTTTTATTTGTAGCGTGTGTGCTTTAGACGGTTATCCGGAGACATCTGTAGTGTGTGCTTTAGACGGTTATCCGGAGACATGTGTAGTGTGTGCTTTAGACGGTTATCCGGAGACATGTGTAGTGTGTGCTTTAGACGGTTATCCGGAGACATGTGTAGTGTGTGCTTTAGACAGTTATCCGGAGACATGTGTAGTGTGTTCTTTAGACAGTTATCCGGAGACATGTGTAGTGTGTGCTTTAGACGGTTATCCGGAGACATGTGTAGTGTGTGCTTTAGACGGTTAACCAGAAACACAACAATGTTATCTAACGAATCAAAGACAGATAATCTTGCTGCATTGCATCATCCGGAGTAATAGACCGATCAGCTTGGAGCATTACCCCCTTCTTCTCCATTTTCAGTGAAGCTGATATCTTGGACTTTAGAAGAAAAAGAAACAATCGCACCGTCTACACATAGACCAAGTTGCCAAGAGAAACACCAACCTGGAGTTGAACAACCGCACTGTCTACACATAGACCAAGTTGCCAAGAGAAACACCAACCTGGAGTTGAACAACCGCACTGTCTACACATAGACCAAGTTGCCAAGAGAAACACCAACCTGGAGTTGAACAACCGCACTGTCTACACATAGACCAAGTTGCCAAGAGAAACACCAACCTGGAGTTGAACAACCGCACTGTCTACACATAGACCAAGTTGCCAGAGAAACACCAACCTGGAGTTGAACAACCACTGTCTCACATAGAAGTTGCAAGAAACACCAACCTGGAGTTGAACAACGCAACTGTCTACATACAAGTTGCCAGAGAACACCAACCTGGAGTTGAACAACGCATGTCTACACATAGAGCAAGTTGCCAGGAGAAACACCAACCTGGAGTTGAACAACCGCACTGTCTACACATAGACCAAGTTGCCAGGAGAAACACCAACCTGGAGTTGAACAACCGCACTGTCTACACATAAACCAAGTTGCCAAGAGAAACACCAACCTGGAGTTGAACAACCGCACTGTCTACACATAGAGCAAGTTGCCAGGAGAACACCAACCTGGAGTTAAACAACGCACTGTCTACACATAGAGCAAGTTGCCAGGAGAAACACCAACCTGGAGTTGAACAACCGCACTGTCTACAATAAACCAAGTTGCCAGGAGAAACACCAACCTGGAGTTGAACAACCGCACTGTCTACACATAGAGCAAGTTGCCAGGAGAAACACCAACCTGGAGTTGAACAACCGCACTGTCTACACATAAACCAAGTTGCCAAGAGAAACACCAACCTGGAGTTGAACAACCGCACTGTCTACACATAGAGCAAGTTGCCAGGAGAAACACCAACTGGAGTTGAACAACCGCACTGTCTACACATAACCAAGTTGCCAGGAGAAACACCAACCTGGAGTTGAACAACCGCACTGTCTACACATAGACCAAGTTGCCAGGAGAAACACCAACCTGGAGTTGAACAACCGCACTGTCTACACATAGACCAAGTTGCCAGGAGAAACACCAACCTGGAGTTGAGAGTGCCAACTCCGCTTCCTGGCACAAGGAACAAGAACTCGCATTTCTTTCTAGAACAAATTGTTATTTCTTGAAGAGATTTACAATACAAACACATCAGAAAACATCAACAATAATAAATACAACATCAACAATAATAAATACAACTATACAATTATTCTGTCAAGGACTAGAAAACAACTCTGTGCGTAGACGCTAATAAATGTTTTTATAAACAAATGGGATTAAGAAAACATCAACATTTCCACACGTTTCAATAACAAAATAAAGAAAACCACCTTCTGCTCAGAACATCATGATAATTTGAGGCTGGTGCTAATGTTTTTATCTTCAGTAAGATATCAGAGAATAGTTATGATAATTTGAGGCTGGTGCTAATGTTTTTATCTTCAGTAAGAAATCAGAGATAGTTATGATAATTTGAGGCTGGTGCTAATGATTTTATCTTAGTTAAGTAATTTATCAAGATGAGATAGTATGATATTGAGGCTGCTATTTATTTCCAGTAGATATCGATGGGTTGTGATAATTTGGTTTTTATCTTCAGTAAGAAATCAGAGAATCAGATTATGATAATTTGAGGCTGGTGCTAATGTTTTTATCTTCAGTAAGATATCAGAGAATAGTTATGATAATTTGAGGCTGGTGCTAATGTTTTTATCTTCAGTAAGAAATCAGAGAATAGTTATGATAATTTGAGGCTGGTGCTAATGTTTTTATCTTCAGTAAGAAATCAGAGAATAGTTATGATAATTTGAGGCTGGTGCTAATGTTTTTATCTTCAGTAAGAAATCAGAGAATAGTTATGATAATTTGAGGCTGGTGCTAATGTTCTTATCTTCAGTAAGATATCAGAGAGAATAATAATGATAAAATAGCAATCTCTTCTGTCGACATCTACTTTCTGCTAGATAAAAGTAATCTCTTCTGTCGACATCTACTTTCTGCTGGATAAAAGTCATCCTGTTTCCAAATAAATAAATAATATGAAATAACATAATAACAAATATACAGGAAATACTCGTGAGAAAATTGTAGAGTGTGCACTCGGATATTGTAGCAAACTTGACGACGACTCTGGTCTAATTTTAACCATTGACAACAAATTATGGACACGTTTTTCTCATTGATCATGTCAACAGGCTTGTGTTTTGGGAATGTATTATAGAACATCACGGTTTCGTTTTAGGAATGTATTCTAGCCAAATACGTTTGTTTGGGATAATTGTTGTAGTTGAATGTTGTTCGTTCTGTTTCATTGCTTGTTTATGGGGTCATATTTGGTAGTGGTCATATTGGTAGTGGTCATATTTGGTAGTGGTATATTTGGTAGTGGTCATATTTGTATGGTCATATATAAATAGCAGTCATTGAGGATGGCGTTAGGCATACATTATGGCCAATTATGGTTGATTTAGGCATACAGTGTAGTCAAAGGCGCCAAGTATTACAAAATGTTCCTGGCAAAGTATGCCAAAACCTAGACGAAAGATTTGGTTTGTTCCGCGTCTGCTGTAGTGTCATGAAGGGATGAAGATGTTGTTCTTCTTGTGATGACACGAATAAATTGTTGACGAAATTTCCATGAGCAAAGGAAAAAGATGTAGAAGTTACAGGAGTGCTCAAAATACATCAAACTTAGAGCTATGATGATCAGAAGATACATTTTGGTTTGTTTCTCCCCGAAGATATCCGTAAGTTCTCGGTTAGAAGTGACGTAGATATATTCTATAACAGTGTAGGGAACTGTCAGTAGAACAAAGGCTACAGATAGTGACAACATCATATATGTGTAGCAACGCTCTATATCTTTCTTTTCCTGAGCTTTCATTGTTAACATCTCCTGTGTTTCTTCATCCAGTTCTGGTGTGAGTTGTTCTAATTTTCTGGAGTTGGCAGTGAATGTTAGAGGTATTGTGTGATGGCTAGTGGACGTTGTGGACACAGAGGCATGTTGGTCGTGTTTAGAGGTTGCCCCGCAACCACTTTGTTTAGAAAGCCCGCTTGTAGATTTGGATAAGTTCGTTGTATGGCTTCCAGCTGGCGTGTTCGAGTATGTTGTATCTGTTGGGGTATGTCCACCTGCTGGTAGTTTATTAACGTCTTTATGATGATGATGGTTGTGTTTCTCTCTTTCCTTCTCAGAAATCTTCTTCTGTCGTCTTCTCTCCTCCATTGTACCAAGCAGCAACCAAATTATCATAAAGACTATCCCCAAAGGAAATGCCGTGTAGAATGTTGTGAAAACAACCAACCAAGCAATCGCAAAATAATCCATTTTGACAATAACAATAATGCAAAAAGATGCAATAAGGATGGCAGTGAGTACGGCGTTAACCTTTGCCCTAGATATTGTGAGGTAAATATGGATCTGTGAGGGATATCTCAAGGCTATAAGACGTTCTGTAGCGATGTAAACAAGAACCCAGTTGGCATATATGCTCATGAAATATGCCACGTTGAAATATATCTTCCAACCTACACCCACATACAAGCTGTTAATATTTGCCAGCTGACACCAGTCGACGCCCCTGATAGTTAGTTGTAGGCACAACGCTGTTATATCCATTACTGACAGAAGCTGATAGTGGAAGGTGGCAACCGAAGGCGGAAACGACCTCACTGTCAGAAAGATAAAAATATTTCCAGGAATTCCAGTAACCAGACAAAACCATACTGAAGTTTTGTCGACAGCATCAGCAGTTGACTGAAAGTCTTCAATGTCAGTTGTGTTATTATTCATATTTCTCGCGTGATCTTCTTACCGAATTAGAATATATTCTGCTTTTAGAATTACCTCTGAAGTTAATTATTATTTTCCATGATTTCTGATTTGTGCGGCATAATGTTATGTCTGTTGCTGTGTGCGGCAGTGATTCTCTCCTTCTTCTTTGATGTATTGTCTGTCAATAAATAAAATAATGAAAACAGTTAATACATTTTGTAAGCAATGTTTAGACACACAAAAAAACAAATACATTTCAAACACAATATTTTATGAAAGCTGTTTACAGTCTTTCAAACTGATCTGGCACGTATTCCGATTTGGGGGATCATTAGGGTGGGAGGGGGTGGGGGAGGGTCGCTTCCTAGGCCGGTCATTACATTGGTTTTTGATTAACAAGTTGACAGAGAACTGTCCATCTTTCATACAAATTATCTGTCATATCTTACCCTTGTTCTGCACAATACGTATCTTTAACCAAGAACTTGTTAACACAGTGTCAGCAAGAGAATGTTAATACCACCAGTGTCAGCAAGAGAATGTTAATACCACCAGACAAAAATGCCACTGAAGATGTATCGGACATGTGATGATACGCAGGATGACTGAGTCAGTCAAACAAACTTCAGTCAGATGGACATCAGAGGATACAAGAAGATGATCACTAGAGGATAAGAGAAGATGGACAACAGAGGATACAAGAAGATGGACATCAGAAGATACAAGAAGATGGACAACAGAGGATACAAGAAGATGGACAACAGAGGATACAAGAAGATGGACATCAGAGGATACAAGAAGATGGACATCAGAGGATACAAGAAGATGGACATCAGAGGATACAAGAAGATGGACATAGAGGATACAAGAAGATGGACATCAGAGGATACAAGAAGATGGACATCAGAGGATACAAGAAGATGGACATCAGAGGATACAAGAAGATGGACATCAGAGGATACAAGAAGATGGACATCAGAGGATACAAGAAGATGGACATCAGAGGATACAAGAAGATGGACATCAGAGGATAAGAGAAGATGGACATCAGAGGATACAAGAAGATGGACATCAGAGGATACAAGAAGATGGACATCAGAGGATACAAGAAGATGGACATCAGAGGGTGAAGATGGACATCAGAGGATAAGAGAAGATGGACATCAGAGGATACAAGAAGATGGACATCAGAGGATACAAGAAGATGGACATCAGAGGATACAAGAAGATGGACATCAGAGGATAAGAGAAGATGGACATCAGAGGATACAAGAAGATGGACATCAGAGGATACAAGAAGATGGACATCAGAGGATAAGAGAAGATGGACATCAGAGGATACAAGGAGATGGACATCAGAGGATACAAGAAGATGATCACTAGAGGATACAAGAAGATGATCACTAGAGGATACAAGAAGATGGACAACAGATGATAAACTAAGACGTGGATGAACTGGAAGAGAGCAGTAGAGAAGAAACTGAGAGAAATGATTCGGCTGGAGTCCCAAAATAGAGGAGAATGGCATACATTTCTTGCTGACACTGACGTCCAATATAGAGGAGAATGGCATACATTTCTTGCTGACACTGACGTCCAATATAGAGGAGAATGGCATACATTTCTTGCTGACACTGACGTCCAATATAGAGGAGAATGGTATACATTTCTTGCTGACACTGACGTCCAATATAGAAGAGAATGGTATACATTTCTTGCTGACACTGACGTCCAATATAGAGGAGATGGTAATGTGACTGATCAACGAGAAATTTCTTTGCTGACACTGACGTCCAATATAGAGGAGAATGGTATACATTTCTTGCTGACACTGACGTCAATATAGAGGAGAATGGTATACATTTTCTAATAGCATATGAAAGCACTGACATCACAGGTAAGAGAAGCAATATGGACGAGGTCAGATATAAGCAGTATTACAAATGCAATTTTAAAATTAATAATCAAATATGTAAGGGAACAATGACATTGACTATTCTTATCAAGATCCATATGTAAAAATTTATCAAGGACATAACACATATAAACTACAAAAAATAGTAAACAAAAGTATAAAACTAACTTGTTTAACCCTATCACACTTCTGAACCGATATACTAGCCTGTGGTATTTTTGTTTGTATATTTTACTCTAACAACACAAAGCCGGTATTCGGACTAATTGAGTCTACATTGCAAAGTAAATGTCCCCCGGAGGTACACACTTAATACGGAGTGAAACTGTTTAGTTTAAGAGTGCACTACAACCTGGTTCATAGATCCTCTCCAGGAAGAGGGAGGAGGTAATTGATATATAACAGTTAAAGTGAAGAAACCGGGGTAAGGGGGAAGAAGGAGTCAACATGTAGGACAACATAGAATACTTGACCTGGTGACTCAACTAACAACCTAGGTGCGTCCCTCAAGTTGACCTGGTGACTCAACTAACAACCTAGGTGCGTCCCTCAAGTTGACCTGGTGACTCAACTAACAACCTAGGATGTCTCAGTAAGTGAGACCTGGGACTCAACAACAACCTAGGTGGTCACTGCAATTGACCTGGTGACTCAACTAACAACCTAGGTGCGTCCCTCAAGTTGACCTGGTGACTCAACTAACAACCTAGGTGCGTCCCTCAAGGATGCCCGGTGACTCAACTAACAACCTAGGTGCGTCCCTCAAGTTGACCTGGTGACTCAACTAACAACCTAGGTGCGTCCCTCAAGTTGGCTCGTTCAAGTAATCATTTTTTAAAAAAGCATTCATTAAGACTCATTGACAGACATGGCCGGTACTAATTAGTTATCTATCATTATCTAAATAATACGTTATTCATCTTCTCATTTCAATTATTTGGCCAGAATTTTAACAGCAAAAGTTGAATTGTCAGTTTGACTATATGTGGCCAAAGTTTCTAACTGTATGGTCATGAATTATCAGCATGCTGCTTGCCGTCCCCGTATCTTTGACACATTGTGCGAGATAAATGATATATATACATTTCTATTTAGTTGATAAACGTGAAAGTATTTCATTAGAAAGATCTAGAATATTTAATATTAAATATATCTGAAGTTTTAATCTGGTTTGCCCGTTTATCTGCTTAATCTTTATAATCTGTCTATCTGTCAACCTGTCTGTATGTCCATCTTTGTCTGTCAACCTGTCTGTATGTCCATCTTTGTCTGTCAACCTGTCTGTATGTCCATATTTGTCTGTCAACCTGTCTGTATGTCCATCTTTGTCTGTCAACCTGTCTGTATGTCCATCTTTGTCTGTCAACCTGTCTGTATGTCCATCTTTGTCTGTCAACCTGTCTGTATTTCCATCTTTGTCTGTCAACCTGTCTGTATGTCCATCTTTGTCTGTTTCTCTTTGGCTGATATTGTCTGTCTATCTGTCAACTTGTCTGTATGTCCATCTTTGTCTGTCAACCTGTATGTATGTCCATCTTTGTCTGTTTCTCTTTGGCTGATATTGTTTGTCTATCTGTCAACCTGTCTGTATGTCCATCTTTGTCTGTCAACCTGTATGTATGTCCATCTTTGTCTGTTTCTCTTTAGCTGATATTGTCTGTCTATCTGTCAACCTGTCTGTATGTCCATCTTTGTCTGTAAACCTGTCTGTATGTCCATCTTTGTCTGTCAACCTGTCTGTATGTCCATCCTTGTCTGTCAACCTGTCTGTATGTCCATCTTTGTCTGTTTCTCTTTGGCTGATATTGTCTGTCTATCTGTCAACCTGTCTGTATGTCCATCTTTGTCTGTCAACCTGTCTGAATGTCCCTCTTTGTCTGTCAACCTGTCTGAATGTCCCTCTTTGTCTGTCAACCTGTCTGCATGTCCATTTTTGTCTGTCAACCTGTCTGTATGTCCATCTTTGTCTGTTTCTCTTTGGCTGCTATTGTCTGTCTATCTGTCAACCTGTCTGTATGTCCATCTTTGTCATTTTCTCTTTGGCTGATATTGTCTGTCTGTCTATTGATTGAATAGACTCGTTCCTAGCACATGCAGCTTTAGCTACAGTTGATGTTTAACACATTCTACCCATGAACATTGTGAATCATTATTCCAAAATTGTACTTATTCAGCTAAACATTGCACATACAAAACTAAACTTATATTAAACACACATTCTAGACTCATATATTTAATACACACACAAACGCATATTAAGCATATAATATACACATATGTTATAAACATACACCCACTTCACACAAAACACATTTAATAAACACACATATTACACACATACTACACACACACTTAATACACGCGTACTCAACGCATAAACTAAACATAAACATAATAATCTCACATGAACACATAATAAACACACATAATAGCTACACACATCTGTACACATAATAAACACAGACACACACTTAAAAAAGCGCACACATACAAACATACGAATCCACACTGTGAGAAAATTATTGAGAGATGACACTAAATATTTATAAAACTGTATTGAGTATCATTATTGAGAGATGACACTAAATATTTATAAAACTGTATTGAGTATCATTATTGAGAGAGGACACTAAATAATAATAAAACATAATCAAGTCCTGACTGATGTCTCTAGAGTTAACAGACAACATAAAACATTACCGGCTCTCATTCATGTCTGTGTCTTAATTTATCGACGTCTGTCACGGTGTGAAACATGTCTAAACTTGCAACAGAAGCCCAACCAATTGTTACAGTGGTTTTCAAGTTTGTATGAAGTGTGACACTTATGGGAAGTGAGATTTACGATATCAGCTACAACATAATACACATAAAGTACTCGTTGTACAAGTCGAACTGGATGCCTGAGAGGCAGAGTGAGAGGTGGGTTTAATCAGCGAGCCACGGGAACCATCAGTATTCATACTCTTCGATATCTGATGGGGAGACTGAGCACCTATGGGTCTGCCCGGAGTGCAATGACGTCAGTTCAGTAACCAATAACCAATAACCAATAACACCTAAAGTGTTGCGTTGCAAACAAACATCTAACATCGACCTGTAAGTTCTGTTCATCTCTGAGAGTTGCAAACAAACATCTAACATCGACCTGTAAGTTCTGTTCATCTCTGAGAGTTGCAAACAAACATCTAACATCGACCTGTAAGTTCTGTTCATCTCTGAGAGTTGCAAACAAACATCTAACATCGACCTGTAAGTTCTGTTCATCTCTGAGAGTTGCAAACAAACCTCAAAGTTATGTCCAACTCTGAGAGTTGCAAATAACACTCTAAAATCGACCTCTAAGTTATGTCCATCTCTGAGAGTTGCAAACAACACTCTAACATCGAGCTCTAAGTTCAGTCCATCTCGGGACTGAATCCTTGTTTTATCTACAGCAGAACCTCGGATGTCGGAGAAGGTACACCTGTATGGAGGGAGGGGGAGCACTGATATAAAGGAAAGTAGATTTGAACTCAAAATTCAGTTAGAAGCGTCACACCAGCGCCCCCAGACTATGCCTGAATTCATAGCAGACGAGCGTAAGCATTAGAAGAAGAAGAATCTAGTGTAGACAGGACGAAATATGTCTGTTATTATTGTTACAGAATTAAATATTTCTATTATAATTTATGTTATGTGATCAACATAATGGGACATTCTACACTCCCCCTTCCTTCTTGCCCATCCTCCAATGTAGCAACCATCTCAAAGTCCATTGTGCCCATGAGAAATGCATGAATACATCTTTCCTATCAATGTATGTGCTAACCACTCGACCACCTAATGCATTTAGTGGAATAATTCTCAGTTATATCAAATGTATAGACACACTGTGGTTCTTGGTGTTGATATGTTTGAGAACCGCTGAATAATATCGTCTGAATGGACAGTCTAATGACAGGGAATGACAGCATATACACGGGTGGTGCAAGTGAAGCTGGATAGGGTGGGAGTTGATAGACATGATTAGAAGATTGGGTATGTGCCAATAAATTTGCGTGTGACAGGCCAAGGCGATGATTGAATCTATTGATAAATAAACGAGGACAGCCATCAACGATAATGAGCGGGGTATACATGGTCGGAGCAGATTAAGGGAACTTGTTAGGTATTATATATATACATGGTTCGAGCAGATTAAGGGAACTTGTTGGGTATTATATATATACATGGTCGGAGCAGATTAAGGGAACTTGTTGGGTATTATATATATACATGGTCGGAGCAGATTAAGGGAACTTGTTGAGTATTATATATATACATGGTTCGAGCAGATTAAGGGAACTTGTTGGGTATTATATATATACATAGTTCGAGCAGATTAAGGGAACTTGTTGGGTATTATATATATACATGGTTCGAGCAGATTAAGGGAACTTGTTGGGTATTATATATATACATGGTCGGAGCAGATTAAGGGAACTTGTTGAGTATTATATATATACATGGTTCGAGCAGATTAAGGGAACTTGTTGGGTATTATATATATACATGGTTCGAGCAGATTAAGGGAACTTGTTGGGTATTATATATATACATGGTTCGAGCAGATTAAGGGAACTTGTTGGGTATTATATATATACATGGTCGGAGCAGATTAAGGGAACTTGTTGAGTATTATATATATACATGGTCGGAGCAGATTAAGGGAACTTGTTGGGTATTATATATATACATGGTCGGAGCAGATTAAGGGAACTTGTTGAGTATTATATATATACATGGTTCGAGCAGATTAAGGGAACTTGTTGGGTATTATATATATACATGGTCGGAGCAGATTAAGGGAACTTGTTGGGTATTATATATATACATAGTTCGAGCAGATTAAGGGAACTTGTTGAGTATTATATATATACATGGTTCGAGCAGATTAAGGGAACTTGTTGGGTATTATATATATACATGGTTCGAGCAGATTAAGGGAACTTGTTGGGTATTTTATATATACATAGTTCGAGCAGATTAAGGGAACTTGTTGGGTATTATATATATACATGGTTCGAGCAGATTAAGGGAACTTGTTGAGTATTATATATATACATGGTTCGAGCAGATTAAGGGAACTTGTTGGGTATTATATATATACATGGTTCGAGCAGATTAAGGGAACTTGTTGGGTATTATATATATACATGGTTCGAGCAGATTAAGGGAACTTGTTGGGTATTTTATATATACATAGTTCGAGCAGATTAAGGGAACTTGTTGGGTATTATATATATACATAGTTCGAGCAGATTAAGGGAACTTGTTGGGTATTAGATAAAATAACTTACATTCTCCGTAAGCAGTTAGTTCTTCTATTTCATGTTTGTTGGTCTGCACGCTCTAATATAACTAAAACAAGGTTCGTTCTTAGGTTGAAAGAAACGTGCCTTGGCTTAGCGAGCTTTAATTCCTGTATAACCAACATAATAACAAAATGTTGTAATGGTTGTTATTGTTGGTGTTATTATTATTGTTGGTGTTATTATTGTTGGTGTTATTATTGTTGGTGTTATTATTGTTGGTGTTATTATTGTTGGTGTTATTATTGTTGGTATTATTATTGTTGAGTTTACATTTAGCTGTTGAGTAATGAGAGAAGAGAATGACAGAGTAGAAACATGAAGAATAGATGGGTAGATGGTTGAGTAGATGGATGAACAGTTGAATGGGTGAATAGTGGATGTATACTTGGATAGATGGTTGAGTGGATGGGTGGAGGGTTGGGTAAATAAATGAGGGTTGGGTGGATGGATGGAAGGTTAGATGGATGGGTGGAGTAGTGAATGGATAGATGATTGAAGGGGTGAGTGGGGGGTTAGATGAATATGTGGATAAATGGAAGGTTGGGTGGATGTATACTTGGATTGATGGTTGAGTAGATGGGTGAAAGGTTCAGTGGATAGAAAGATGTTTTTGTGGATGGGTTGAGGGTTGAGGGGATACCTAAGTGAATGGATGGACGGTTGAGGCTGGCATTTTGTTGTGATTCTCTGACAGCGGAATAAATGCTGAAGATATCGGTTTTTGATAACTTCACCGAGGTTAACGCGAAGATAGGTTTGATAAATACAGGTTAACGCTGAAGATATCGGTTTTTGATAACTTCACCGCCCGAGTGGTTAACGGGCTGAAGATATCGGTTTTGATAACTTCACCGCCCGAGGTTGGTTGAAATATCGGTTTTGATATCACCGCCCGAGTGGTTAGGCATTTGGGGTGTAAAGAATATAACCACTGTTACCTGCCACGATGTCGTAAAGGTAACTAAGGAGTTTTGGCTGAAATCGGATGCACGTGTCCTAAACGTTTAGAAGTCTGTGCATTTAGGCCTACTAAACCAATGTGCAACGTATACACGTTCTTGGCAAAGATCAAACATATCACAAAGAGTGATTTAAATTGGTCGTAAAGAACGAACGCAAAGAAGAAGAAGAAGATGATTACTTCAAATCAGATCATGTCAATCCTTGCTTCGCTAGTCTCCACTAAGTTTTATCACAGCTAAGATCATGTCAATCCTTGCTTCGCTAGTCTCCACTAAGTTTTATCACAGCTAAGATCATGTCAATCCTTGCTTCGCTAGTCTCCACTAAGTTTTATCACAGCTAAGATCATGTCAATCCTTGCTTCGCTAGTCTCCACTAAGTTTTATCACAGCTAAGATCATGTCAATCCTTGCTTCGCTAGTCTCCACTAAGTTTTATCACAGCTAAGATCATGTCAATCCTTGCTTCGCTAGTCTCCACTAAGTTTTATCACAGCTAAGATCATGTCAATCCTTGCTTCGCTAGTCTCCACTAAGTTTTATCACAGCTAAGATCATGTCAATCCTTTGTCTCACTAAGTTTATCAGCTAGATCATGTCACCTCTAGTCTCACTAAGTTTTATCACAGCTAAGATCATGTCAATCCTTGCTTCGCTAGTCTCCACTAAGTTTTATCACAGCTAAGATCATGTCAATCCTTGCTTCGCTAGTCTCCACTAAGTTTTATCACAGCTAAGATCATGTCAACTTCTGCTAGTCTCACTAAGTTTTATCACAGCTAAGATCTGTCAATCTGTGCTAGTCTCCACTAAGTTTTATCACAGCTAAGATCATGTCAATCCTTACTTCGCTAGTCTCCACTAAGTTTTATCACAGCTAAGATCATGTCAATCCTTTCTTCGCTAGTCTCCACTAAGTTTTATCACAGCTAAGATCATGTCAATCCTTTCTTCGCTAGTCTCCACTAAGTTTTATCACAGCTAAGATCATGTCAATCCTTACTTCGCTAGTCTCCACTAAGTTTTATCACAGCTAAGATCATGTCAATCCTTGCTTCGCTAGTCTCCACTAAGTTTTATCACAGCTAAGATCATGTCAATCCTTGCTTCGCTAGTCTCCACTAAGTTTTATCACAGCTAAGATCATGTCAATCCTTGCTTCTAGTTCACTAAGTTTATCACGCTAAGATCATGTCAATCCTTACTCAGTCTCCACTAAGTTTTATCACAGCTAAGATCATGTCAATCCTTACTTCGCTAGTCTCCACTAAGTTTTATCACAGCTAAGATCATGTCAATCCTTACTTCGCTAGTCTCCACTAAGTTTTATCACAGCTAAGATCATGTCAATCCTTACTTCGCTAGTCTCCACTAAGTTTTATCACAGCTAAGATCATGTCAATCCTTACTTCGCTAGTCTCCTATTTATCACTAGATCAGTCAATCTTCGCTAGCTCACTAGTTATACAGCTAAGATCATGTCAATCCTTACTTCGCTAGTCTCCCTAGTTTATACGTATGAGATCATGTCAATCATATTAGTGACGATCTTCGTTAACGATGTCAAATGAAATATGATAGTGGGACTAGCACTAATATCTATGTTGCACATATTATATCGTCCTTCGTCCACAGTCAATATATTATTATACATAGCTGCCCACATTAAATATATAGTTATGAGTAGCTGCGCCACAGTCAATATATAGTTATGAGTTGCTGGCCCTACAGTCAATAGATAAAACACATTATGGACAGCTGTTTGATAGACCAGTGAACAGAGACAAGACGTAAGGAGGGATAAATCATACTATGCTATTATTTGTTAAGTCCCTTGAAAGTTCTTTCGATTACTTCCCTTCTGAATAATTGCACAGGATCAAAGTTCAACAGTTCGAAGGTCGTATGTCACAGGTTAAGTGGTATGGGTTGTCAACAAGTGTCCATGGCTTGGTTCAGTATTATTCCTTCTTTGTTCTGTCTGATCCACTTGACATCTTACATCTCTCACTACTTCTGTGTTCTATCTGATACACTTGACATCTTACATCTCTCACTACTTCTGTGTTCTATCTGATACACTTGACATCTTACATTTCTCACTACTTCTGTGTTCTATCTGATACACTTGACATCTTACATCTCTCACTACTTATGTGTTCTATCTGATACACTTGACATCTTACATTTCTCACTACTTCTGTGTTCTATCTGATACACTTGACATCTTACATCTCTCACTACTTATGTGTTCTATCTGATACACTTGACATCTTACATCTCTCACTACTTCTGTGTTCTATCTGATACACTTGACATCTTACATCTCTCACTACTTCTGTGTTCTATCTGATACACTTGACATCTTACATTTCTCACTACTTCTGTGTTCTATCTGATAAACTTGACATCTTACATCTCTCACTACTTATGTGTTCTATCTGATACACTTGACATCTTACATTTCTCACTACTTCTGTGTTCTATCTGATACACTTGACATCTTACATCTCTCACTACTTCTGTGTTCTATCTGATACACTTGACATCTTACATTTCTCACTACTTCTGTGTTCTATCTGATACACTTGACATCTTACATTTCTCACTACTTCTGTGTTCTATCTGATACACTTGACATCTTACATCTCTCACTACTTCTGTGTTCTATCTGATACACTTGACATCTTACATTTCTCACTACTTCTGTGTTCTATCTGATACACTTGACATCTTACATCTCTCACTACTTCTGTGTTCTATCTGATACACTTGACATCTTACATTTCTCACTACTTCTGTGTTCTATCTGATACACTTGACATCTTACATCTCTCACTACTTCTGTGTTCTATCTGATACACTTGACATCTTACATTTCTCACTACTTCTGTGTTCTATCTGATACACTTGACATCTTACATCTCTCACTACTTCTGTGTTCTATCTGATACACTTGACATCTTACATCTCTCACTACTTCTGTGTTCTATCAGGGCTTTCTATATTCCTCTTACTGCCCTTCTTCCTCACACTTTCTTGTATCTATATTCTTTTGTATCTCTTTCATTTCTTTCATTCTGTCACCAAATCTTCTATATAAACAAAACAAACAGAATTGATAGTTTGAGTAAAATATGAACAATAAATATTATATATATCTCAGTTTATTAGTTTAACATAAACATATCACATAAAGATAAACACACACATATATATATATTTAGAGAGAAGAGAGAGAGAGAGAGAGCGAGAGAGAGAGAGAGAGAGGAGTAAGATAGAATAGAACTGAGAGGTATAAAGAGTAAAAACAACAATGTGAGAGAATGTGTGAGAGAGTGAGAGGGAAAAACAAGATTTATCTGACTAATTTTTTGAGCGCAAACAGTTATGACAAAACATCGACAAAACAGAAGTAATGACATTCGCCAGAGAGGAAAACACTACCAACATCTCCATCGATAATCATCTACTAAATCAAGCAAAAGATTTCACATACCTGGGAGCATTTTTTCAGCAAATGGAAGAATAACTAATGAAATTCAACACAGATGCAACAAAGCAAATCAAATGATAGGGCAAATGGCGCCAATTTTAAGATGCAAACACGTCACCATGAACACAAAAGAGCAATGTTCAACACAATCTTTCTCCCACATTATGTTACCAGTGCCAAACCTGGACGCTGACAACAAACGATAGAAGAAAACTAGTCACAACAGAGATGAAGTGTCTACGCAGAATGCTGGTGTAACAAGAAGAGACCGGTTGAGAAATGAAGACATCAGGAAAAAGTGGGTACAACATCAGTACTAGACTTCATCAAGAAACAACAAATTAAATGGTTCGGTCACGTAAGCAGATTACCATCAGACAGTGCACCCCAAAGAGCAATGCTGCTCCGATACAATGGGTACAAAGCAAAAGGCCGGCCACGCAAAGATGGACCTCAGAGATAACAGAGGCGACGAAAGAGACTATCTACGAAGCGCATACTAGGGCCCGTTTAGAAATCTCTTCCTGACCTGACGCTGTGAGGCATACAGGATTCGAGAAAGAGAAAGAGAACAGTTATGAATAATCAGACAAGAGAAAGACAACGGTATATATTATGGAATAGAAACATTAAGAGGTAATCACAAAACAAATTTGATACAAAAACGACAAGAAGAAAATAATGATATTGTTCTATTATAGTCAAACTTTAGTTGTGAAGACGGCACTTGATCTGATCTGATCTAGACAAGAGAGAAAGAATGTTGGACATCAACTACAACAAGCATATACAGTGGAGATGGCACTTGATCTGATCTAGACAAGAGAGGAAGAATGTTGGCATCAACTACAACAAGCAATACATGGCAGATGGCACTTGATCTGATGTAGACAAGAGACAAAGAATGTTGGACATCAACTACAACAGACATATACAGTGGAGATGGTACTTGATCTAAGAATGTGACATCAACTACAAACATATAGCAGATGGACTGATCTAGAATGTTGGACATCAACTACAACAAGCATATACAGTGGAGATGGTACTTGATCTGATCTAGACAAGAGAGGAAGAATGTTGGGCATCAACTACAACAAGCATATACAGTGGAGATGGCACTTGATCTGATCTAGACAAGAGAGGAAGAATGTTATACATCAACTACAACAAGCATATACAGTGGAGATGGTACTTGATCTGATCTAGACAAGAGACAAAGAATGTTGGGCATCAACTACACAAGCATATACAGTGGAGATGGTACTTTCTAAATATGTTCATAATAATAGTTGTCCATCGCAAGCGATAATGACAGCAGCCTCAAGCGTGTGATGCTGCACCTCTCTGTTGTGTGCGGAGATGACTATAGAGTCCAACTTAGAACACAATCCTACCACAGGTTGTACATACATGATGAATGTTAGACATATGGATGTTGTATGTCCTATCTTTTCACTGAGCTCGTTTTCACAGTGTGTCAACGGCACGATGCTTCTCAGGTATGCGAGTTTCTCTTGTGTTGTTACAGCGCTACATTTGACCATCTTGCTCCAGCACGTTTATTCATATGTTTATGTCTAAATGTGTTTACTAATCTGTTGTCATGTGTGTATGTCTTGTTAATCACAATTCCTACAATGGTCATTTGATTTCCTACATCGATCTAATATCTGTCCCCCAGCTCTTCTTGTCCCACTCTCTTTCTGTCACTCTTCAATCCTTCTGTCCACTCTCTTCTGTCACTCTTCAATCCTTCTCTCCACTCTCTTTCTGTCACTCTTCAATCCTTCTCTCCACTCTCTTTCTGTCACTCTTCAATCCTTCTCTCCACTCTCTTTCTGTCACTCTTCAATCCTTCTCTCCACTCTCTTTCTGTCACTCTTCAATCTTCTCTCCACTCTCTTCTGTCATTTAATCTTTCTCCATCTTTTCTGTCATCTTCATTTTTCACTCTCTCTGTCACTCTCAATCCTCTCCACTCTCTTTCTGTCACTCTTCAATCCTTCTCTCCCACTCTCTTTCTGTCACTCTTCAATCCTTCTCTCCCACTCTCTTTCTGTCACTCTTCAATCCTTCTCTCCCACTCTCTTTCTGTCACTCTTCAATCCTTCTCTCCCACTCTCTTTCTGTCATCCTTCAATCCTACTCTCCCACTCTCTTTCTGTCACTCTTCAATCCTTCTCTCCCACTCTCTTTCTGTCACTCTTCAATCCTACTCTCCCACTCTCTTTCTGTCACTCTTCAATTCCTCACTCTCTTCTGTCACTCAATCTTCTCCCATCTCTTCTGTCACTCTTCAATCCTTCTCCCCACTCTCTTCTGTCATCCTTCAATCCTACTCTCCCACTCTCTTTCTGTCACCCTTCAATCCTACTCTCCCACTCTCTTTCTGTCACCCTTCAATCCTACTCTCCCACTCTCTTTCTGTCACTCTTCAATCCTACTCTCCCACTCTCTTTCTGTCATCCTTCAATCCTACTCTCCCACTCTCTTTCTGTCACTCTTCAATCCTTCTCTCCCACTCTCTTTCTGTCACCCTTCAATCCTTCTCTCCACTCTCTTTCTGTCACCCTTCAATCCTTCTCTCCACTCTCTTCACTCTTTAGTTTCTCATTCTATTCTCTCTCTCACACTCGCTGTCTTCCACTCTTCAATTTTGACTACTCTCCCATTTTCTGTCTTAAGATCTTGAACTCATCCTTCTCCAGACTCTCTGTATTCCCCTCTTCAGTCACTTCTCCTCTCCCACTCTCCGTATTCCCCTCTTCAGTCACTTCTCCTCCCCTCTCTCTGTATTCCCCTCTTCAGTAATTCCTTCTTCTCTCTCACTCTCTGTATTCCCCTCTTCGGTCATTCCTCCTCCCCTCCCACTCTCTCTCTGTATTCCCCTCTTCAGTCACTTCTCCTCCCCTCGAACTCTCTGTATTCCTCTCTTCAGTCATTTCTCCTCCCCTCTCACTCTCTGTATCCCCTCTTCAGTAATTCCTCCTTCTCTTCCACTCTTTGTATTCCCCTCTTCAGTCATTCATCCTCCTCTCCCACTCTCTGTCTTTCAAGATAAACACCTCCTCACCCAATCTCTGTCTTCCACTCTTCAACCTTTTTTTCTTCCCAACTCTCTGCCTTACACTCTTTAATTCCTTCTCTCACTTCTATCATTCCCTCTTTATTCAGATTAATTTCTATAACATTTCTCTGTCGTTCACCCTACACTCTCTTCATTACTCACGATAATCGAATTATTTGCCCGCTATATCCAGAGACAACCCGAGACCAACCCGAGACAACCCGAGACATCCCGAGACGCTAGAGTGTATCTAATCCGTTCAAACTGAAATTCTAACCCACTTGAGGTCAGGTTGATCACACGCCCACAATCATCTACTATTTTTCTATGTTATTTACATCGCTTTCTCTCTATCTTTTTTTCTTTAGAAATTGTCACGAACGATAGAATATGTTCTTATCTAGAACGATAGAACGATGGAATCTGTTCTTATCTAGAACGATAGAACGATAGAATCTGTTCTTATCTAGAACGATAGAACGATAGAATCTGTTCTTATCTAGAACGATAGAACGATAGAATCTGTTCTTATCTAGAACGATAGAACGATGTGATTTTGTAAGAGAATCTCAGTAAGAACAAACGTTGTGTGCTGTAGCCATTGTTGTTGCCAGCAGATTTGTCTCTTGGTCTTTCTCGTCATGTACTAAAACCACATCTTCTACTATTGTAAGATTTCTGTAATGTTGTCTATACATCTGTCTCTTGATCTTCCTTCTATCCATCTATCTCTTGATCTTCCTTCTATCCATCTGTCTCTTGATCTTCCTTCTATCCATCTGTCTCTTGATCTTCCTTCTATCCATCTGTCTCTTGGTCTTCCTTCTATCCATCTGTCTCTTGGTCTTCCTTCTATCCATCTGTCTCTTGGTCTTCTCTATCCATCTGTCTCTTGATCTTCCTTCTATCCATCTGTCTCTTGGTCTTCCTTCTATCCATCTGTCTCTCTTGGTCTTCCTTCTATCCATCTGTCTCTTGGTCTTCCTTCTATCCATCTGTCTCTTGGTCTTCCTTCTATCCATCTGTCTCTTGATCTTCCTTCTATACATCTGTCTCTTAGTCTTCCTTCTATCCATCTGTCTCTCTTGATCTTCCTTCGATCCATCTGTCTCTTGGTCTTCCTTCTATCCATCTGTCTCTCTTGATCTTCCTTCGATCCATCTGTCTCTTGGTCTTCCTTCTATCCATCTGTCTCTTAGTCTTCCTTCTATCCATCTGTCTCTTGGTCTTCCTTCTATCCATCTGTCTCTTGGTCTTCCTTCTATCCATCTATCTCTTGGTCTTCCTTCTATCCATCTGTCTCTCTTGATCTTCCTTCTATCCATCTGTCTCTTGGTCTTCCTTCTATCCATCTGTCTCTTAGTCTTCCTTCTATCCATCTGTCTCTTGGTCTTCCTTCTATCCATCTGTCTCTCTTGGTCTTCCTTCTATCCATCTATCTCTTGGTCTTACTTCTATCCATCTATCTCTTGGTCTTCCTTCTATCCATCTGTCTCTTGGTCTTCCTTCTATCCATCTGTCTCTTGGTCTTCCACATGTTCTAAAACAAGATGTGCTTCTATTGTAAGATTTATCTAATTTCTATCTATCAATCTCTTGTAGTATCTAGTTCTACAGGGTGTTCAAGATAAAAGTGGCCCGAGTGACAAATTAAAAGTTGCCAGTTACTTATTTGTCTGTGTCTATTTACTATTTAAACCTGTTCTGACTAGCTCGTCCTACATCACATTTGTTCATCGCCCTTCCGCACTATAATTACACACCATGATGGGTGATGAAATACGTGCAATGCTTAAGAGATCACACAATACTGCACCAGGCCCCGATGGTACCCAATACAGTGACATAAGCAGGATATCGGACGAAGACATGAATGAGCTTAGTAAAGAATTCAACACTAGTTTAAAAGATGGCGAAATCACGGAGGAATGGCTACACAGTTATTTAATACCACTGGCAAAACCTAATAAGAATCACAAACACATAAGCGGTTTTAGAATAATTGCAATGCAGAACACAGTGGGCAAGCTTCTGGAAAAGTTAGTGGCATGTGGGCTCGATCGGGATTTGGAGGAACGTCGCATGTTTCCTTCCACCCTCGGCGCATACAGGCGGAATAAAGAAGCTTGGTGTAATGCATCGATCTTTTCCTATGACGTCTTTGAAGGCTTCCAGGCTGGTTTGGAGACTTGTGCTGTTGTACTAGATCTCGAGGATGCTTACAACAAAGTTTCAATCACATACCTTATACAAATGCTCACGCTACTCAAAATCGATACATTGCTCATAAGATGGATTGCAAGGGCCCTGTTCGAGAGGAAAGTGGCACTCAAGTGTGGTAATTGGTACTCTGTGCAGACAAAAATTTCACCGGGCCTACCCCAGGAGTCTCCACTATCTCCAGTACTATTCAATGTATTCACCATAATGATTACGAAGCAGCAATTATCTGCCAGGGGACGAACACTGTCATTTGCAGACGACATCATGGTGTACAGACAGGGGAGAAACAGGGATGAAATTGCTAATAAACTCCAGGAAGAACTGAACTGCATAATGGCCTGGTGGGATGTTTCTGGTGCATCGATAAACCATAGCAAAGCTGTGCTATCATGGTTCTGCCTAAATAATCACATTGTGAAGTCTGACACACCACATGTTACGTTAGATGGACATACACTCACACCGAACACATGTTACGTTAGATGGACATACACTCACCCGAACAGCATCTATGAGTTATTTGGGTGTAAAATTTGATCGCAGGCTATGCTTTAGGGACCATATCGACCAAGTTATTGCCAAGGCTCGCAACGCACTATCCGCACTGAGAATCATGGCGGCTGCTAACATTGAGCAACGCCTTCTTGTGCTCTTGTACCAAGGTGTTGTTCTGTCATGTATAGAATATGCATAACTAACATAACAATCATGGCGGCTGCTAACATTGAGCAACGCCTTCTTGTGCTCTTGTACCAAGGTATTGTTTTGTCATGTATAGAATATGCATGAGCTCTCCTAACAATTAGTCCTACGCAAACAGTTAAACTGGAAACAATTCAGAATGAGGCTATGCGCATCATTCTGGGATGCACCAAAGATACACCAGGAGTGTCAATGCGATTGCTTCTTGATCTCCCAACTATTGCTAACAGAATTGAAACTTGGAGGGTTCGATCATATCTAAGAATCAATGCAAACAAGGAACATCCTCTCCATGAAGAACTCATTAAGGAGAAAGGTGTAGACTCAAGAGAGGCAGATCATGGCTGAGTCAGGCGGAAGATACGCTTAGGAAAATATGTGATCCTTCCGGAATTTCAACAGGAGAGGAATGGATTGCTGTGCCACCTCAATTTCAGACTGCTTTCAACGTTATTACATCTATTAAGAAAAACTGCGAATAAAATAGTCTATCACTGCTAAACGTGGAGGTGGAGGCTTTCTTAAATGACATCATTAATGATACAGATGTGGTTATTTACACCGATGGTTCAGTCATTCGCCAACAACGCTGTGCGCGGGATTTTTCAGCACGCTCAGGAGGTAAAATAATAAGAGAGGCCAGTGGGGCCTACGCATCAACCACAAGTAGCTTGACAATGGAGGTTCGGGCGGTTACGGAGGCGGTGAACTGGTTGGCATCTCACAATTACTTTCGTGTGTTTTTATACTCAGTGACTCCATGAGCATGATTCATAACGTCGAATCAGGTGTGGTGAGACGCAACTGGGTGGAGGTACTGGTACAGACAATGATCAGAGAAATCACCTTCATTTTTGTCCTTGGGCACGCAGGAGTTAGGGATAATGAACGAGCTGATAGATTGGCTGGCTTAGCTACAATATCAGAGGGAGCTGCAATGGATCGAAGTGACATTCTTCACGCATTGAGAGAGTCTTTCCGAACAGAGGAGTTTCAGGGCTGTGAATCCCACTCGCTGACCAGATTGAAAGAGATGGGTGTTAATATTGGTGCAGCCCGAAAAGAACGACATATTAAATATGCAAAGAGATTGATTAATCAACATCGAACTGGCGTGTTGGGTCGCTGGACGCTGCTGGCTTTGCTGAGGCGGAGATCGGAGCACCTATGGACGTGTCCGGAGTGCTATGATGATAGTCCTCATATAACTGATAACCGATTTAACACCATCACACAACCTTGACCTATACTACGTCATAACTGAACCTTTTCATTTTCATAAACATATGCCATTTTGGTTCCCTTGACGACGATACTTTCTTAATGACGAGGCTGTTTTTATCTTTAACACCCTGATGAACACCCATTTTGACAACTATTCTAGCATGCGTTGTAATGTTGTATATCCATTTGTTTCTTGGTTTTACGTGTACTCGAAGACGAATCTTGTGTTCATATACTACTACTACTACTACTACTACTACTATTACTACTCATGAGATTACATATACTACTACTACTACTACTACTATTACTACTCATGAGATTACATATACTACTACTCATGAGATTACATATATTACTACTACTACTACTCATGAGATTACATATATTACTATTCTGGTAGTAGCCGTGAAAGTGATGTTGGCAGCAGAGACAGCATTATTGTTTCAGTTAGTAGTCGTAAAAGGTAGTAGACACAGCTTTGGTAGTAATATTATTTCTAATTTTCAATGTAGCATTAGCAGTATTATTATTATTATTATTAGTAGCAGTAGTAGTAGTAGTAGTAGTTGTTGTTGTAGTAGTAGCAGTAGTAGTAGTAGTAGTTGTAGAAGTGTTGGTAGTTGTATTAGTGGTATTGGTAGTGGTTGTAGAAGTTTCAGTAGTAGTAAATAAATATAGAGAAGTGGTGTGGTATTAGTGGTAGTAGTAGTGGTTGTAGAAGTGGTGTGGTATTAGTGGTAGTAGTAGTGGTTGTAGAAGTGGTGTGGTATTAGTGATAGTAGTAGTGCTTGTAGAAGTGGTGTGGTATTAGTATAAATTCTAATTTTTACTTATGCCCCGTAACCCTATCAGAACAAAGTGTACTAAGTGCCTGTCACTTCACATTTCTAGGCCCTAGTATGCAGGAGGTAGAACGGTCAATTCCTATCATTACGTGTGAAACGTCGAGTATATAATTGAGCCCACACCCCTCTTGTATCCGATCGACAGACGAACACTTATGCATAATTTCGAATACATTAAGTAAATGAGTAATGAACCCCCTGCCCCCACCCACTGTATTAGTATCTCATGATCTACTTACCTGAGAGAGGTGATGCAAGGTCAGTCAGGATCAATCACAAATCTGTCAAGGTGAAGGCACAGTCACACACACACACAGACACCATAGACTAATATAAACATAAAGTTTAGCTAGAATGAATATAGGAAACTAGTTGCAGAAGTTGCAGCAATCATAGTCCATCAAATGATACAGTGAATGGAATGTAACGATGTCTAACTATATGCCAGTGAAATCACGAATGTGCACAATAAATAATAGCATTTAGTAAGTGACAATCGATTGGCACCGCTCAAAAGTCATAGCGAAGCAAAACTGACAAATATTTGACTCGGACGGGTTGGAACAAGGATTCTGAAAGTGTGTGCTTTTTTGTTCCTGGTCTGAAAGTTGACGTGTCTGCTGGTTTTAATAAATGACAGTTGACTACTATGTAGCGTCTTCTTCTTCTTCTTCTTTTTCTTCTTTTATAGAGAATTATATTGTAAAGTTTCGGGGGTAGATTAGGTTTGAATGATGGGAGAAGCATATTGCAATGTTTGTTGTTAATTGATGGGAGATGAGTCTTGCTGTGTTTGTTGTTAATTGATGGGAGATGAGTCTTGCTGTGTTTGTTGTTAATTGATGGGAGATGAGTCTTGAATTGATGGGAGATGAGTCTTGCTGTGTTTGTTGTAGACGATGGGAGATGTGTATTTCAATGTTTCAGTTATCAGTTATATGAGGACTATCATTATAGCACTCCGGACACGTCCATAGGTGCTCCGATATCTGCCTCAGCAAATCCAGCAGCGTCCAGCGACCCAACACGCCAGTTCGATGTTGATTAATCAATCTCTTTGCATATTTAGTATGTCGTTCTTTTCGGGCTGCACAAATATTGACACCCATCTCTTTCAATCTGGTCAGCGAGTGGGATTCACAGCCCTGAAACTCCTCTGTTCGGAAAGACTCTCTCAATGCGTGAAGAATGTCACTTCGATCCATTGCAGCTCCCTCTGATATTGTAGCCAAGCCAGCCAATCTATCAGCTCGTTCAGTACCCCTAACTCCTGCGTGCCCAGGGACAAAAATGAAGGTGATTTCTCTGATCATTGTCTGTACCAGTACCTCCACCCAGTTGAGTCTCACCATACCTGATTCGACTTTACGAATCATGCTCATGGAGTCACTGAGTATGAAAACACGAGAGTAATTGTGAGATGCCAACCAGTTCACCGCCTCCGTAACCGCCCGAACCTCCATTGTGAAGCTACTTGTGGTTGTTGCGTAGACCCCACTGGCCTCTCTTATTATTTTACCTCCTGAGCGTGCTGAAAAAGCCCAAGCACAGCGTTGTTGGCGAATAACTGACCCATCGGTGTAAATAACCACATCTGTATCATTGATGATGTCATTCAAGAGAGCCTCCACCTCCACGTTTAGCAGTGATAGATTATTTTGTTCGCAGTTTTTCTTAATAGATGTAATAACGGTGAAAGCAGTCTGAAATTGAGGTGGCACAGCAATCCATTCCTCTCCTGTTTCAATTCCGAAAGGATCACATATTTTCCTAAGCGTATCTTCCGCCTGACTCAGCCATGATCTGCCTCTCTTGAGTCTACGACATTTCTCCTTAATGAGTTCTTCATGGAGAGGATGTTCATTATTTCAGTGTTTGTTGTAGATGATGGGATATGGGAGATGGACTATATTATACATAGGCTGACTCACTTATAGGTGCGCAGTAATGTTCAGCAGATAGCGCCACTACATGGTTAGCTATGATAATTTAATATTTGATGCGAATGTGATCATGAAACTTGAGTACGTGGCCATCTTTGTGTGTATCATCTGTGTGTATCATCTGTGTGTATCAACTCGTTAATGACATTTTAAACACATCTTAGTCTTCCTCTTTCCTGTCTACCCGGTATTATGCCCATAAGAATGAACATATCCAAAGAATCGTATCGTTATAAATGTTCAAAGTATCTCATTGTTTCCCAGTTTATATCTACTTTATCAACCACTTCCCCATAAGTTTCAGTTGTTGTCAAGTTGACATATTTATTCTCTATTCTATTACTGACATTCTGTTACTGTTATTCTGTTACTGACATTCTATTACTGACATTCTGTTACTGACATTCTTCTTCTTCTTCTTCAGCGATCGCTGGTCATGCGCTTAATTAATTTACTGTGGACCACAAACTGGGCAGACAGCTTCAGGTCTGTCAGGTTTCCCAAAGCTTAGTTTTCAGGTCGACTGGGTGTGGCCACATGTTGCTTCTCAGCTCACACAGAAGAGGACAGTCTTGCAGGATATGCTCTGGTGTCTGTTCTACCTGCTGACACTGGCAGAGAGCTGTTTGACTTATTCCTAGTCTGTATAAGTGTTTGTTGAGTCTGCAGTGTCCGGTGCGTAGTCGAAATATAAATCGAAATGGCAGTCGAAATAGACTGACATTCTATTACTGACATTCTATTACTGACATTCTATTACTGACATTCTGTTACTGACATTCTATTACTGACATTCTGTTACTGACATTCTGTTACTGACATTCTATTACTGGTATTCTGTTACTGACATTCAGTTACTGACATTCTGTTACTGACATTCTGTTACTGGTATTCTGTTACTGACATTCTTTTACTGGTATTCTGTTACTGACATTCTGTTACTGACATTCTGTTACTGACATTCTGTTACTGGTATTCTGTTACTGACATTCTGTTACTGACATTCTGTTACTGACATTCTGTTACTGACATTCTGTTACTGACATTCTATTACTGACATTCTGTTACTGACATTCTGTTACTGACATTCTGTTACTGACATTCTATTACTGACATTCTATTACTGACATTCTATTACTGACATTCTGTTACTGACATTCTGTTACTGACATTCTGTTACTGACATTCTGTTACTGACATTCTGTTACTGACATTCTGTTACTGACATTCTATTACTGGTATTCTTTTACTGGTATTATGTTACTGGTATTCTTTTACTGGTATTATGTTATTCTGAATACTCTTCTGTACCTACGTGTAGAACAATTATATTATCTAATCTTGTGTCAGCATAGACTTAGTTCACTTTGCTTTGTTATAACTATCCCTTCCTACCATGTTATAACTTTCCCTTCCTACCATGTTATAACTATCCCTTCCTACTATGTTATAACTCTCCCTTCCTACCATGTTATAACTATCCCTTCCTACTATGTTATAACTATCCCTTCCTACCATGTTATAACTTTCCCTTCCTACCATGTTATAACTATCCCTTCCTACCATGTTATAACTATCCCTTCCTACCATGTTATAACTCTCCCTTCCTACCATGTTATAACTCTCCCTTCCTACCATGTTATAACTATCCCTTCCTACCATGTTATAACTATCCCTTCCTACTATGTTATAACTATCCCTTCCTACCATGTTATAACTATCCCTTCCTACCATGTTATAACTATCCCTTCCTACTATGTTATAACTATCCCTTCCTACCATGTTATAACTATCCCTTCCTACCATGTTATAACTATCCCTTCCTACCATGTTATAACTCTCTCTTCCTACCATGTTGAGTTCACATATGACTGTGTGTGTATGTCGTGGGAGACAGTCATCATCATACCTCGGTAGACATACCAAACCTAATGATAGTAGTTCACTGCATACCTCGGTAGTCACATCATTCCTCGGTAGTTACATCATACCTCGGTAGTCACATCATACCTTGGTAGTCACATCATACCTCGGTAGTCACATCATTCCTCGGTAGTCACATCATACCTCGGTAGTCACATCATTCCTTGGTAGTCACATCATGATAATAGCCGTCCATCGCAAGCGATGATGACAACAATCTCAGACGTGTACTGTTGCACCTCTCTGGTGTGTGCGGAGGTGACTGTAGAGTCCAATCCTAGAACAGAATCCCCGACCACAGGTGGGGCATACATGATCAAGGTTAGACATGTGCGTGTTGTGTGCTCTGTCTTTTCGCGCTGCTCGTTTTCTCTGTGACTCAACAATACGATGATTCTCAGCTATTCGGGTTCCTCTTTGTTGTTACAGCGCCACATTTGGCGATCTTGCGCAAGGGATTCCCAGCACGTATTGTCTATATCGAAGCATTTCAGAGACACTTTAAGAGTGTCTTTAAAGCGTTTTTCTGTCCACCAGCTAAACGTCTGCCCCTTCAAGCTCGCCATACATCAACTGTTTTGGGATGCGTTTATCAGGCATTCGAGCAACGTGACCGACCCATCTCAGTTGGGCCTTCTGCAACAGGGTGTTGACGCTTGGGATCTTTGCTCTTGTGAGGACTTCGCTGTCTGGAATTTTGTCCTGCCAGTTTATTTTTAGTATTCTGCGTAGACAGCTTGTGTGGAAATGGTTTAATTTTCTTGCGTGTCTGCTATACACTGTCCATGTCTCGCTTGCGTACAGCAGCGTTGTTAGCACTATGGCCTGGTAAACTTTCAGCTTTGTGACTATGCTTATCCCCTTCCGTTCCCACACAGTGACACGTAACCTTCCGAACGCAGCACTGGCTTTGGATATCCTATTGTGGACCTCAGAATCTATGTTTGCCGATCTGGATAGGAGGCTGCCAAGATAAGCAAAGTTGTCCGTTGACTGGAGACGCTGGTGTTTAATGTTGATGACTGGATCGTAGTACTGTTCTCTAGGGGCGGGCTGGAACATGACCTCTGTTTTTGGTGTTAATGGTGAGGCCAAACCTATCACAGGCCATTGAGAACTTGTCCATGTAAGTCTGCATTTCTTCCTCAGAGTTGGTAGCGAGGGCACAGTCATCAGCAAACAACAGGTTTGAGATAGTTGATTCTTTTACCTTGGTGGAGGATTTTAACCTCCGAAGATTGAATAGGTTACCGTCTGTCCTGTATCTAATCTTTACCCCATGTTCGTCGCCTTCCCAAAAGACATCCGTGAGCATGGCAGCAAACATCATGCTGAAGAGTGTTGGGGCCAGTACACAGCCCTGTTTGACGCCGTTGGTGACATGGAAGGCTTCCGACAGCTCTCCTTCGTCAAGTACACGTGCCATCATGCCCTCGTGAAACTGTTGGACGATCTTGATGAATTTTCTTGGGCATCCAAATTTTTCCATGATCTTCCATAGACCCTCCCTGTTAACCGTGTCGAAAGCCTTTGTCAGATCGACAAAGACCATATAGAGGTTACGGTGCTGCTCTTGGCATTTCTCCTGTAGTTGGCGAGCAGCAAATATCATGTCTGCTGTTCCACGACCTGCTCTGAAGCCACATTGGGTCTCAGGGAGTAAGTCCTGTTCCAGGTGATCGATTAATCGATTGAGGAGGACTCTGGCCAGTATTTTGCCAGCGATTGACAGGAGGGAGATCCCCTGTGGTTATCGCAGGCCTGGCGGTTTCCTTTCCGCTTGTACAGGTGGACAATAGTGGCATCCTTTAATTCCTGTGGCACACGTTCGTTGCACCAAATGGATGTAAATAACTCTGTCAATTTTAGCATCAACGTGGGCCCTCCTTCTTTGTAGACTTCGGTTGGTATTGAGTCCGCACCCGGTGCCTTCCCGCTGGACATCTGGCTTGTTGCCTTCTTGACCTCTGCTAAGGTAGGTGGAATATCAAGCTTGGCATTGATTGGGACCTGGGGCATGCGCTCTATGGCTTCATAACATATAGTGGATGGATGGTTGAGGACAGAACGGAAGTGTTCTGCCCAGCGATTTAGTATCTGAGGCTTGTCAATTAGTAGCCTTGCTCCATCTGCATCGAGTATGGGAGTGGGGTGAGATTGTTGAGGTCCGTAAACAGTTTTTAGGGCATCGTAGAAGCGTTTGAAATCATGTCTGTCTGCATATATCTGGATTTCATCAGATTTTTTTCTTAGCCATGCGTCTTGTAATTTCCTGATTCTCTCTTGAGCCCTTCTACGAGCATCTAGGAAAGCTGGTTTTTTTTGGATGATGATGATGGGTCATTTTGATAGGCTCTGTATGTCTCATGTTTCGTGAGAAGGATAGACTTGATTTCTTCGTCATTTTCGTCAAACCAGTCGTGGCTCTTGCGTACAGAGTGTCCTATGAGCTCAGAGGTAGATAGGTACACGGTGTCTCTGAGGGCAGTCCAGTCATCGTCCACGCTGGTTTTGCCAAATTGGAGGTCCTTCAATTTGTCGTCCAGGTCTCTTATTAAGCTCGGTAGTCACATCATACCTCGGTAGTCACATCATACCTCGGTAGTCACATCATACCTCGGTAGTCACATCATACCTTGGTAGTCACATCATTCCTCGGTAGTCACATCATTCCTTGGTAGTCACATCATACCTCGGTAGTCACATCATTCCTCGGTAGTCACATCATACCTTTGTAGTCCCATCATACCTCGGTAGTCACATCATACCTTGGTAGTCACATCATTCCTCGGTAGTCACATCATTCCTCGGTAGTCACATCATACCTCGGTAGTCACATCATACCTCGGTAGTCACATCATACCTTGGTAGTCACATCATTCCTCGGTAGTTACATCATACCTTGGTAGTCCCATCATACCTTGGTAGTCACATCATTCCTCGGTAGTCACATCATACCTTGGTAGTCACATCATACCTTGGTAGTCACATCATACCGTGGTAGTCACATCATACCTCGGTAGTTACATCATACCTTGGTAGTCACATCATACCTTGGTAGTCACATCATACCTCGGTAATTACATCATACCTTGGTAGTCACATCATACCTCGGTAATTACATCATACCTTGGTAGTCACATCATACCTTGGTAGTCACATCATACCTTGGTAGTCACATCATACCTCGGTAGTCACATCATTCCTCGGTAGTCACATCATACCTTGGTAGTCCCATCATACCTTGGTAGTCACATCATACCTCGGTAGTCACATCATACCTCGGTAGTTACATCATACCTTGGTAGTCACATCATACCTTGGTAGTCTCATCATTCCTCGGTAGTTACATCATACCTTGGTAGTCACATCATACCTTGGTAGTCACATCATACCTTGGTAGTCACATCATACCTCGGTAGTCACATCATTCCTCGGTAGTCACATCATACCTTGGTAGTCCCATCATACCTTGGTAGTCACATCATACCTCGGTAGTCACATCATACCTCGGTAGTTACATCATACCTTGGTAGTCACATCATACCTTGGTAGTCTCATCATTCCTCGGTAGTTACATCATACCTTGGTAGTCACATCATACCTTGGTAGTCACATCATACCTCGGTAGTTACATGATACCTCGGTAGTTACATGATACCTCGGTAGTCACATCATTCCTCGGTAGTCTCATCATTCCTCGGTAGTTACATCATACCTTGGTAGTCACATCATACCTTGGTAGTCACATCATTCCTCGGTAGTTACATGATACCTCGGTAGTTACATGATACCTCGGTAGTCACATCATACCTTGGTAGTCACATCATTCCTCGGTAGTTACATGATACCTCGGTAGTTACATGATACCTCGGTAGTCACATCATACCTTGGTAGTCATACTATATCTCTTGACAGTTTAAGACCCCATCGAGTAACATTCGTTCACCGTTCATACATCAATATATCATGGGAAGTCTGTAAATAATGAAATGAGCAATTTGATGAAATGATTTCCCATGAGAAATGTGGATTGTTATTTTGTCAACATGAAATATATTTATTTTATTGATCTCATGTGAAGGTATATTTATTTTATTGATCTCATGTGAAGGTATGTTTATTTTATTGATCTCATGTGAAGGTGTGTTTATTTTGTTGGCCCTTTCTTTCTTATAACAGTTGTTACTAGTGGCTGACCAGACATCTCTTCTCAGAGTATGTCCAACATATCTCCATCTTGTCTTTCTTATAACAGTTGCTACTAGATGATTCTTCTTCACCTTTTAGCTCCCAACGGAGCACAGGTCTTTAACAAACCTCTTCCAGCTCTTCCTCTCTCCTGCCATCCCTTCCAATTCTGTCCATCTTTTACCTATCCTTTTAATATCAGCCTTCTCTCTCTTCTCCAGGTCTGTCTAGGACTTCCCTACTACTCTTTCCTGCGGGTATCAAAAGTGAATGTGCAATGCTTCCGTCAGATGATTCAATCCGTAATAACAATTCCTCCGTCACTAGATGATTACAATCCACGTAATAACAATCTTATAATTATGTTTGTCATGACTTCACTTTCTTGTTGTTCAAAGTTTGTCATGACATTATATTTCTTGTTGTTCAAAGTTTGTCATGACATTATATTTCTTGTTGTTCAAAGTTTGTCATGACATTATATTTCTTGTTGTTCAAAGTTTGTCATGAAAGTACATCTATAACTTGATCGATATCATGTAGGCACAGCTTGCCAATCAAACAAAAATGTCCAGGAAATGCTTGATAGTTTAAATCAAGCAATATTCGTCCTCCAATAGATTTTCTTGATCACAACTTTTCCACCCTAACACTCCTTCAACGTCTTTCTCTTTCCTATATGCCGCTTCTTCTCCTTCGAATGCTCCATATCAAACACTTGTTAACCACTCTGTGTGATTTGTATGTAATCTGAGCCAAAGAGCGCTTGTACGTTGTGCCTGTTATGCGCCTAACAAGTAGGCCAGCACATCCTATTTCTACGCTGCTTTTTATTTACTAGAGTAGCATCCCTATGTGCTACATCAGTCGTCTCTTACGACGTGCATTGTAGGTTGCAGTGGTACTATTCTTTGCTTCCCTCGAGGGCCCCGGCACCGCACAGGCGTATGCCTAAGCAGCTGAAAGGCTCAAATGATCAGTCAATACATGAACTAATCTTCTTCATGGTCTTACTCTTTGCCGTAATGCCCTTTCAGTATTGCTCTTCTCACTCCTTCGTATCTTTTATATTTTCCAAATAACTCAATTTTCTTAATCTTAATTGTAGCATTAAACAGTTTTCTTGGCTTTTCAATTCATTCTCTATAAATATATTTGTTCGGAAAAATCTGGCCAGCAATGGCGGAATGCGGGAGGGCGTTGATTCTGGACACGACTTTGCTAGCGCATTTCTAATATGTTTGGTTGGGTATTTTCCGGTTTCGTTTGCCGAGCCACTGAGTTAGTGATTGAACAACACTGTGAGCTATGAATGTTACACGGAATGCTTTTTGCTGTGTCAACCGTGCGTTTGTTGTGGGTATTCAGAAAATGGCGGACGACGGTTATGACGAACCGACTCAATCTGCCGTATGCAGGGATATTGCATGTGCAGAAAACTGAATTTTGTCGTGATTGATGTTCCCTTCGACATGAATTGCAATTCAAGTGATGAATAGTTGTATGTTGACACTTTAGCGACGGTCATATGCATTTATGCGGTGCAGGTTGCTTTTTGTGGCGGTATGTCTGTTTCATTTTGGAATTAGTTCACGCAGAAAACAGTTATTAGCATTTCGTGTGATTTTCGTTGGCACTGAAATGGAGCAATTATGGAGTGACCCGTTGCAGTGAAGTTGGAATCGTACATATGAACTATATTTGTTCTCTTCTCTGTCCATAATATACGGAAGAGAAGGACTCTTCTGTAAAACATATACAAAAAGCACATCTGTTTTTTGTTTACTTTATTGTTAAATGTCCATGCTTCACATCCATACTAGGAATATTTATTCTGTTAGTGTTCTTATGTGTAGAGCTACGAATACCTGGGCTCAATAATTAACAATAACGGTGACTGCTCCAAAGAGATCTCAAGAAGATTGGCAATAGCAATCAAGAAGTTAAACACAATGAAAAACATGTGGCAAAGCACCAGCAAAATACTGAAATTAAAAATATGAGCATGCATTTTCCCAGTGGCTACTTATGGTTGTGATTCATGGACTATTACATAAAAATTAAGAACGAAAATCCAGTCCTTCGAAACTAAATGCTACAGAAAGATCCTACGAATACATGGACAGAAAAAAGAAAGAACACTGATTTCCTGAAAGAACTAAATGTTAAAGAGAATTGGCTGATAAACAACATACTATACAGAAAATTACATACTTTGGTCACATCAAGCGTCACGATGGCCTGGAAAGAACAATATTATAGGGCAGGGTCACAGGACGCAGAGGCAGACCAAGAAGAAGATGGCTACAAATATTAAAGAAACCATGAACATGACCATCGACGAAGTGGGTAAACTGGGTAAACCTATAAAGGATACGCACCTTGATGATGATGAGTGTTCTTATCTTTATCTTCCTATTATTTCGATTCCATAGGCCTACTGTTGTTAGTTGTTGACGTTTTCTTGTAAGACCACGTTTATTTTCTCTTGTTAATGTATTTCATCCAAATTCCATCTCTTCTTAAAGCGATATTACTACGCCAAAATTCAGATGTGTCTAACCTACTTATCGAAGGTGACTAAGAAATGGGTCACATAGTACTCACGTACTTGAGACAAACCCTCCACTGATCACAAAGTGTGGTTAACTTGGCTGATAACAAGAAGGTAGAAAGAGTAATTTGACAAGCAGCAGCGGGAATCATCCCCAGAGGGTAAAAAATACAAATCGTTTTTAATTTTTTTTTGTTTAAACTAGAAAAACCCGTGTGAATGAAGTAATTTGTTCAAGACCCCAACGGCAGAAAAGATCAAACAACAGACACAGCAAAACATCTGACTTGAAGCTACCGCTGCTAACTACATAAAAACAATAAACAAGACAAAAGGGGAAATTACTGGAAGGAAATTACTGACATGCTCAGCTTGAACAAATAATCAAATAAATTAGGAAAGCGACCCCCGGATCATGAATCAGTGAAGGATCAGACAACAAACAAATAATAATTAAACAAGATATCTCATTCTCATCAAGAAAATCACTGTAGACTTGTTAATCTTCTTGCGATACTAAAGCTTCTAGAAGCGAATGTCACACTACCAATCGCTATATTCAACATGACTTGCCCTGGTTATAGACAAGTTCAATTGTGCACAAGTCGGTTGGTAAGGTGACCTACTTCATGTGGTGGAATATATGTATTACACATTTTCTGTTATCTCATACACTAGGACATTGGGATCAAAGTTCAAAGTGACGTAACACACAGGACACGTTAATGTCAACTTCACGTTTGTGAACTATTCGGTTTGAAATTACACACATGCTTATTTGTTGAATACTTTGTGAATCACGTATGTTCTTAGTATACTGTTGAATATACTTCGTGCGTGAATCACGTACATAGTTCTTGGTTTACTAGGTTTAAAACGCGTGGTGTTACTTAAATGTAACACAGGAAAAATGAATTGCCAGCCAATCAGTAGCCAATAAACTTAATCAAAAGATGATTTAATTGCATGAGCACACAGATGGTGTGTTACCATCAACACAGATATTGGCAGCACTACAATGTCTGAATCGGGCAAGAAGCACAAGGTCGTCTTGAAGTGGATGCTGTCTCACTGTGTAATATCAGGAAATGAGACAACAGACAAACTGGTCAACCAAAAGAAAAGAGTTATTCAATCAATGAGAAAACCACCAATACTAACAAAGGATGACTACTATAATATGAATAGATTAGAACAAGCTGTCATTCTACGCCTTAGAACAGGACACAATCGACTCCGCAGCCACATGTATACAAAATTCAAGATTGGCAATTTATCAATGTCAAGATGTGGACAGGCACATCCGACTGCAGAGTACATACGTCAAGACTTCTATAAATAGAATATACTGAGGTAAATACATTGACCTACTGAAACAACATGGAGCAGATTGTACAAAAGACTGTGAAGTTTATACTGAGGTAAACACATTGACCTACTGAAACAACATGGAGCAGATTGTACAAAAGACTGTGAAGTTTATACTGAGGTAAACACATTGACCTACTGAAACAACATGGAGCAGATTGCACAAAAGACAGTGAAGTTTATACTGAGATAAACACATTGACCTACTGAAACAACATGGAGCAGATTGTACAAAAGACAGTGAAGTTTATACTGAGATAAACACATTGACCTACTGAAACAACATGGAGCAGATTGCACAAAAGACAGTGAAGTTTATACTGAGGTAAACACATTGACCTACTGAAACAACATGGAGCAGATTGCACAAAAGACAGTGAAGTTTATACTGAGATAAACACATTGACCTACTGAAACAACATGGAGCAGATTGTACAAAAGACAGTGAAGTTTATACTGAGATAAACACATTGACCTACTGAAACAACATGGAGCAGATTGCACAAAAGACAGTGAAGTTTATACTGAGATAAACACATTGACCTACTGAAACAACATGGAGCAGATTGTACAAAAGACAGTGAAGTTTATACTGAGATAAACACATTGACCTACTGAAACAACATGGAGCAGATTGCACAAAAGACAGTGAAGTTTATACTGAGATAAACACATTGACCTACTGAAACAACATGGAGCAGATTGTACAAAAGACAGTGAAGTTTATACTGAGGTAAACACATTGACCTACTGAAACAACATGGAGCAGATTGTACAAAAGACAGTGAAGTTTATACTGAGGTAAACACATTGACCTACTGAAACAACATGGAGCAGATTGTACAAAAGACAGTGAAGTTTATACTGAGATAAACACATTGACCTACTGAAACAACATGGAGCAGATTGCACCAAAGACTGTGAAGTTTATACTGAGGTAAACACATTGACCTACTGAAACAACATGGAGCAGATTGTACAAAAGACTGTGAAGTTTATACTGAGGTAAACACATTGACCTACTGAAACAACATGGAGCAGATTGCACAAAAGACAGTGAAGTTTATACTGAGATAAACACATTGACCTACTGAAACAACATGGAGCAGATTGTACAAAAGACAGTGAAGTTTATACTGAGATAAACACATTGACCTACTGAAACAACATGGAGCAGATTGTACAAAAGACAGTGAAGTTTATACTGAGATAAACACATTGACCTACTGAAACAACATGGAGCAGATTGTACAAAAGACAGTGAAGTTTGTACTGAGGTAAACACATTGACCTACTGAAACAACATGGAGCAGATTGCACAAAAAGCAATGAAGTTTATATACGAGACAATATTGATTTTTATAGACAGTATGTCGAGCGAACGAAAGAAAAGAAAAATTCCAAACCAGTTCAGACAAAATATGTGGTGCAGCTTTGTTTAAAATATGCTGTACTATTATTGCAATGTCATAACTAAGATATATCAACAAAGATTTGGAGAATATTTATAGTTAATACTGATGTATGATGATCAGGATGTAACTGATGGTTTGAACATGACGGTTGCAGAGGCAGGACATCTGACCTATGAGAGAGAAATTCCGGAGGACTGTTGGGGTGGCAAAGTTCTGCTCAGGACAAGCTATTTGATGATGATGATGATGATGAATACTGATGTGCGTCTAAGAATTCAAACGACAGTCTGTATAAACTAAACAATTAAGGTTTCAACTTTGACTTTGGTTTCGGCATCGCCAACACAACATGCACAGAATTTTGAAAAGTTCATATTTTCACTACACAGTTGCCAAGTTAACAAATTTTTAATGGGGTAGATTATCACTAAAATTGTGACTTTTTCAATATCTAAAATAATTTCGACTTATTTAATCCGTTCTGCTCGAGCTGATGTTAATATAAGATATTTCTTTAATTGTCTGCGTCAAACATGTTCTAAATGTGCCATCATCTGCGTCAAACATGTTTTAACTGTGCCATCATCTGCGTCAAACATGTTCTAACTGTGCCATCATCTGTGTTAAACATGTTTTAACTGTGCCATCATCTGTGTTAAACATGTTCTAACTGTGCCATCATCTGCGTTAAACATGTTCTAACTGTGCCATCATCTGCGTCAAACATGTTCTATGGTGTGCTATCATCTGCGTTAAACATGTTCTAACAGTGCCATCAATTATAATAAATATTTATGTCATCAAGCATAGTTGAACTGTTACTTAAATTATGTTCGACACTATGGTGACGTATGTACTCAATAATTGTGTCCAAGCGTTATAGTGTCATCATCATTTCTTACGCTAAGCAAATTTTGTCTTGTCTGCTAGATATTATGTCTGGAAGACAGCATCACAAAATTTTGAGACTCAATAGCTTTTTCTTCTCTTTAAATAAAGTTGAATCACCGTAGCTCCCTCTTACAATCTTCGTACCCCCTTACGTTGTTAATCTAGACTAAATAACCATGACTGCGTGATCTAATTTTTGATTTCAGAAGTAAACATGCACATACATTTGTTGTCTAGACTAGGATAATATTTGTTGGTCAATATTTGTTGTCTAGACTTAGATAATATTTGTTGTCTAGACTAGGTTAATATTTGTTGTCTAGACTAGGATAATATTTGTTGTCTAGACTAGGATAATATTTGTTGTCTAGACTCGGATAATATTTGTTGTCTAGACTCGGATAATATTTGTTGTCTAGACTAGGATAATGTGTGTTGTCTAAAAGTTAATTGCATATCCTTTAGAGAACTTTGCGAATCAACTCCCAGCTTTTTAACGCTGTTTGTGATTTTTCTAGGCATTATTACGTTCAGTAGTTTGCCATTGCTTTCTGAACGGGTGGTGCCATCGTTCTTTTGTAAAACTCCACGCGAAATAATTTGCAACTAAACTGTCCGCAGCGTGATTCGAACTCAGAATGTCGGGGTTAAGAGACCGAGTCACTATCCCCTAAGCCACAGACGCCACCTGTGTGTGTGTGTTGTCTAGACTAGGTTAATATTTGTTGTCTAGACTAGGATAATATTTGTTGTCTAGACTAGGATAACCATTGATGTCGGGAGTAGAGTAAAATCTGCAATGTCTGGACTTATCCTATTGTGAGAATCCTATGTTGTCTGGACTAGTTTTACAATGGATACCTTGACTAAAGTCAGTCCTACGATATCGCGCATAGAGTCTCCCCTTCTTCTTCTTTGAGTTCGTTCTTTACGACCAATTTGAATCACTCTTTGTGATATGTTTGATTTTTGCCAAGAACGTGTATACGTTGCATATTGGTTTTGTAGGCCCCTAAACGCATAGACTTCTACAAGTTTAGGACATGTGCATCCGATTTCAGCCAAACCTCCTTAGACGCCTCTTACGACATTCGTGGTTGGTAACAGTGGTTCTATTCTTTACACCCCAAATTTGGGCCCGGTAACCACTCGGGCACTTGCATAGAGTAACAAATGATGTCTTCACATATATTGTCTAGAATTAGTACAACATTGTCTAGATCCGACTTAGATTTATTGTCTATGCAAGACAGAGCTAAGAAAATCATATTACAGAAATTTTTTCATATTCCCAGGGGTGTAATTTAGAAACATGAATTAAATTAGTTTTTGTAAAGCGCAGAAACAAGACATAGCCACGATTCCATACAGACATCTTCATCAATCACTGGTCTTCATTTATTCTGTGAAATAAATAGTTGTATTACTGCAGTCAGCAATAGTAATTTTCCCCTGTGGAAATCAAGACCAGTACGTCTATGGTAGACATGTGATGTATGGTTTCATAAAGACACCAACAGGCGCAGAATATTTCAAACTATTACGGATGTAATCGTTAGGGAGAAACATGCTAATTGGATACTATGTGCAAGTTGTAGAAAAGCAGATTCTATGTAACATAAAATGTTAGGGCAATCATTAACAAACGTACAGGTTCAAATTGGTCAACATTTGAGAATATGTTATAAAACTGGTTTGTTACTGATCCAAGTGTAATATAACAGACTAGCTGGTACAAGGTCCCAGAAATATAAAGACAAAAAATAGCATCTACCACTAAGTCCGACACCTGACAATCGACTACATTAAATTCACACAAGACTGTCTAAACAACTTATACAAGTTTATTGGTATCTATATATATTGTATATCTAAACTGGTAAACGTACATACATACTCTCTCAACTGATATGAGACCAAAAGTACATAAATAACTTTCCTGAAAATCAATTGTGTAATCATTAAGTGCGCTTCTCTACAATTAACAGAAAGTTCAAGGAACCCTCTGTCAGGTTTTCCACATCTATCACAACCTATAAATCAAATACACTAGTTCAGCATCTCCACTAATTATGCAAAGTTCAAGAAATGTTCAGTTGTGGGTTCTCACAACTATCACCTTATAAATCAAATAACACTAGTTCAGCTTCTCTCTATTAACGAAAAGTTCAAGAGATCCTCTGTTGTGGGTTCTCACATCCATCACAACTTATAAATCAAATAACACTTCAAAGAATCCTCAGTTGTGGGTTCTCACATTCATCACAACTTATAAGTTAAATAACACTTCGAGTCCTCAGTTGTGGGTTCTCACATCCATCACAACTTATAAATCAAATAACACTTCAAAGAGTCCTCAGTTGTGGGTTCCCACATCTATCACAACTTATAATCAAAATAACACTACAAAGAATCCTCCGTTGTGGGTTCTCACATTCATCACAACTTATAAATCAAATAACACTTCAAAGAATCCTCTGTTGTGGTTCTCACATTCATCACAACTTATAAATCAAATAACACTTCAAAGAATCCTCAGTTGTGGGTTCTCACATTCATCACAACTTATAATCTAAATAACACTAGTTCAGCTTCTCTCTATTTACGAAAAGTTTAACTTACACGCTCAAGTGTTCAAAACTAGTCTTCTCCGCTCAAGAGATTTTGGCTTCCCGTTCCGCTACTCTATTCTAACTATTCTCTCTCTTACGCTCACTAAAAAATAATCTGTCCGTCCTCCACAACTTCTCTAGAGTAACTGTATTTCTTACGCTCTCTAAGAAACATAGGTCCATCTTCCTCAACTTCTCTAAAGTAACTGTCTTTCTGTTTCAACCAAAAGCTCCCAACTGTCCCTTCTCTGGTTCAAGATCCTCGATTTTACGGGAGTCCTCGCCTACCTCGGGCTAGAACCTATTTCATGAATTTAACACTCTACTGGCAGCAAGTTGGGACTGGTAAACACATTTATTTACTACTAACTTGGTCAAGGACGCCAAGTACAATAAGAGGGTGTTCTTTTCTCTGTTGACCCCCCGTCCATAACCTAGTTAGCATAACGGTGAAACTGTTACAGAATACGTTCTATATAGTACTATTACATTAGAGCACTGACAACGTAGCAGAATTTGTTGAAATAATAATAAACAAGCTACAGAAAGAAACAATGAGATTCATAACTGAAATAATAAAGTCAACACCCATCACATTGCCTACATCACATTGCCTACATGACATTGCCTACATGACATTGCCTACATCACATTGCCTACATCACATTGCCTAGATCACATTGCCTACATTACATTGCCTACATGACATTGCCTACATGACATTGCCTACATCACATTGCCTACATCACATTGCCTAGATCACATTGCCTACATCACATTGCCTACATCACATTGCCTACATCACATTGCCTACATCACATTGCCTACATTACATTGCCTACTGAGAAAAATTCATTTGTCTTCAGTCAGTGGTAGATAAGAGAGACAGTAAGGCTTACAGAGAAAGTGAGGCTGAGAGAGAGAGAGGCAGTAAGGCTGAGAGAGAGAGAGAGGCAGTAAGACTGAGGAGACAGAGAGGCATTAAGACTGAGCGAGAGGCAGTAAGAGTGAGAGAGAGAGAGAGGCAGTAAGATTGAGAGAGAGAGAGGCAGTAAAACTGAGAAAGAGAGAGGCAGTAAGACTGAGAGGGAGAGGCAGTAAGACAGAGAGAGGCAGTAAGACTGAGAGGGAGAGGCAGTAAGACAGAGAGAGGCAGTAAGACTGAGAGAGAGAAAGAGACGGTAATGCTGAGAGAGGAAAACAAACTGAGAGAGAGAAAGATACGGTAATGCTGAGAGAGGCAGTAAAACTGAGAGAGAGAAAGATACGGTAATGCTGAGAGAGGCAGTAAAACTGAGAGAGAGAAAGAGACGGTAATGCTGAGAGATACAACAATAGAATAACATCCACAATGAAAGAGACAATGATATTTGTTACCAGAAAATACATGAAGAAATCGGACACAACACATCAGTGCCATCAGACAAATCATCTATATTAGCAGCACAACAGAGAATAACAAATCGTAATAGTTCTAGTTGACACAGAACGCAAAGAGGAACACATTTTCATACCTCGAAGTATTTTGGGGACTATGGTCTTAGGTCCGTATTTTGCTTTGACCATCGGCCCACATTGGCTGATGTGGTCAACAGTCGACTTCTCACAGCTGTTCCTGGTACTCTAGGCAAGGTCGACATGAGAACGATTACGGTCGAGAAAAAATGTAACACCCATTGTGGAATTAAACCCGGACCTAACGGCTAAGAAATAAGTTGACTAACAATTAACTCTACTGCAGCTCTCACATGACACAACAGACTGAGATATCATCTTGTCAACAAACTAAATATATCAACTTGTGATAAGTGTGACTGTGACACTGACAACATGACTATTGTCAAGATGTTTCGTGTATAAGAAACAGAAGAGAATGATAAGACAGTATTTAGTACAACTGTGTGATAGAAATCTTTGGTGATGATAATATTTTGTGTGCTCGGCTACTGCCCTCTAAACACAAACTCAATTTGACGTCTGAGAATGAATACATAAGAAGTAGTTTACAAATGTTCTAATCAACTCACTCACCTTGCAGACACTGTGTGACTAAACTCAACTCACTCACCTTGCAGACACTGTGTGACTAAACTCAACTCACTCACCTTGCAGACACTGTGTGACTAAACTCAACTGACTCACCTTGCAGACACTGTGTGACTAAACTCAACTCACTCACCTTGCAGACACTGTGTGACTAAACTCAATTCACTCACCTTGCAGACACTGTGTGACTATTAACTCACTACCTTGCAGACACTGTGTGACTAAACTCAACTCACTCACCTTGCAGACACTGTGTGACTGTAATGAGCTTATAACATTAGAAATAGTATCAAACTACAAACACAGCAACAAGGAGGACACAAGTTGAAAGACGCCTAGATGGACAAACACAGCAACAAGGGGGACAGAAGTGGAAAGACACCTAGATGGACAAACACAGCAACAAGGAGGACACAAGTTGAAAGACACCTAGATGGACAAACACAGTAACAAGGAGGACACAAGTTGAAAGACACCTAACCGGACAAACACAGCAACAAGGAGGACACAAGTTGAAAGACACCTAGATGGACAAACACAGCAACAAGGAGGACACAAGTGGAAAGACACCTAACCGGACAAACACAGCAACAAGGAGGACACAAGTTGAAAGACGCCTAGATGGACAAACACAGTAACAAGGAGGACACAAGTTGAAAGACGCCTAGATGGACAAACACAGTAACAAGGAGGACACAAGTTGAAAGACACCTAGATGGACAAACACAGTAACAAGGAGGACACAAGTTGAAAGACGCCTAGATGGACAAACACAGCAACAAGGAGGACACAAGTTGAAAGACGCCTAACCGGACAAACACAGCAACAAGGAGGACACAAGTTGAAAGACGCCTAGCCGGACAAACACAGCAACAAGGGGGACAGAAGTGGAAAGACGCCTAGATGGACAAACACAGCAACAAGGAGGACACAAGTTGAAAGACGCCTAGATGGACAAACACAGTAACAAGGAGGACACAAGTTGAAAGACGCCTAGATGGACAAACACAGTAACAAGGAGGACACAAGTTGAAAGACGCCTAGATGGACAAACACAGCAACAAGGAGGACACAAGTTGAAAGACGCCTAGATGGACAAACACAGTAACAAGGAGGACACAAGTTGAAAGACACCTAACCGGACAAACACAGCAACAAGGAGGACACAAGTTGAAAGACACCTAGATGGACAAACACAGCAACAAGGAGGACACAAGTTGAAAGACACCTAGATGGACAAACACAGTAACAAGGAGGACACAAGTTGAAAGACGCCTAGATGGACAAACACAGCAACAAGGAGGACACAAGTTGACGACGATCAATAGACGTCAGTGTTATAATAGACCTGGCGAGAGGCAACGGTTTACAGAATCAGAGTGGCTAAATCGATATTGCTCATTTTTTCCCTTCAAATCACTAGATCTAGTGCTGAAACCTCAGCAGCGCTGCCCGCGCCATCCAGCCTTCAACTCACTAGATCCAGTGCTGATACCTCAGCAGCGACTGCCCCACGTCATCTAGATCATCCACTCCTCTCTTTCTTTTCTCTCCTCTCCTTCAACATCTCCGTCTAAAATAAACATTATTCAGAAATCGACGGACTAATCATAATATTGGCAACCTCCCCCTTATCCTCGCTGTCATTACCTCATTGTTAGCGTTACATGTTGACTTTGGTTGCTATCTATCTATCTATCTATGTATCTATCCATCTATCTATCTATGTATCTATCCATCTATCTATCTATCCATCTATCTATCCATCTCTCTATATATCCATCTCTCTATCTATCCATCTGTCTATCTGTCCATCTGTCTATCTGTCTATCTGTCCATCTGTCTATCTGTCTATCTATCCATCTGTCTATCTATCCATCTGTCTATCTGTCCATCTGTCTATCTGTCCATCTGTCTATCTATCTATCTATTTATCTATCTATCTGTCTATCTATCTGTCTATCTGTCTCTCTGTCTGTCTATCTGTCTGTCTGGCTGTCTTTCTATCTATCTATCTATCTATCTATTTGTCTATCTATATATATATATATATATATATATATATATATATATATTTATCTATCTATCCAATCCATCTAATCTAACTTAATCAATAAAATACAATCTGTCTGTGTGTTCTATCTACGATGACTGATCAAAATGAACAAAAGAAATGATTTCTTAAAATACATAAGTCAAAGTCATAGTTTGATACAGTGTTGAAGTCAGAGTTTGATACAGTGTTGAAGTCATAGTTTGATACACTGTTGAAGTCATAGTTTGATACAGTGTTGAAGTCAGAGTTTGATACTGTGTTGAAGTCATAGTTTGATACAGTGTTGAAGTCAGAGTTTGATACAGTGTTGAAGTAAGAGTTTGATACTGTGTTGAAGTCAGAGTTTGATACTGTGTTGAAGTCATAGTTTGATACAGTGTTGAAGTCATAGTTTGATACAGTGTTGAAGTCATAGTTTGATACAGTGTTGAAGTCATAGTTTGATACAGTGTTGAAGTCATAGTTTGATACAGTGTTGAAGTCATAGTTTGATACAGTGTTGAAGTCAGAGTTTGATACTGTGTTGAAGTCAGAGTTTGATACTGTGTTGAAGTCAGAGTTTGATACAGTGTTGAAGTAAGAGTTTGATACTGTGTTGAAGTCAGAGTTTGATACTGTGTTGAAGTCATAGTTTAAGCTGAATGCAATTGTTCCACTGTGTCTGTCATTCCCTTAAAACATGATAAAATCCTTCTTTTTGGCAGCACCTTTAGAATCACATCGCTCCTCTTCATAACCTCAATTGACAGACCAAAATGGAGGAGGACTGTCAACTCAGATTTCAAACGTGTCTACAACAAAAACGTCACTTAAAGCAAGATTAGGACTGTGAAAGGAATAGAAAATACAATCAATGTTTTGTTTGAGCAACTATTGTGTTACAACATTTGCAACGTGAGTGTATGTATTACTGTGTTACAACATTTGTAACGTGAGTGTGTGCACTACTGTGTTACAACGTTTGTAACGTGAGTGTGTGCACTACTGTGTTACAACGTTTGTAACGTGAGTGTGTGCACTACTGTGTTACAACATTTGCAACGTGAGTGTATGCATTACTGTCGATGTGGACGTCAACCTGAGACCGATGCAGCTGTGCAAAGAATGTTCATTGAATGCATTCTGCAGAGATCTTACAAACTGTCACGTAATTTCTGGATTAAGCCTCTATGTCGCAGATGCATGCTCATTTCAACCTATTATTGATATAAGGAGATCAGTAACATAGCAGTCAATAAGAAGACGTAACTATGTAGCAATGTCAATATAAGGAAGACTGCAGTAAAACTATATAAGCTAAATGTCAATATAAGGTAAGACTGCAGTAAAACTATGTAGCAATGTCAATATAAGGAAGCTGCAGTAAAACTATGTAGCAATGTCAATATAAGAAGGCGTAAACTTGCAATGTCAATATAGGAAGGCTCAAACTATGTAGCAATGTCAATATAAGGGAAGGCTGATATACAATGACTGCATAAAACTATGTAGCAATGTCAATATAAGGGGAAAGGGTGGTAACATGTAAATCAATAAAGTGCTGCAAACTATGTCAATGTATATAAGGGAAGGCTGAACATGTAGAAGCTATAAGGCTGCAAAATGTCAATATATAAGGAAGGCTGTGTAAAACTATGTAGCAATGTCAATATAAGGAGTAAAGTCTGTCATAAAACTATGTAGCAATGTCAATATAAGGGAAGGCTGCAGTAAAACTATGTAGCAATGTCAATATAAGGAAGGCTGCGTAAAACTATGTAGCAATGTCAATATAAGGGAAGGCTGCTGTAAAACTATGTAGCAATGTCATATAAGGAAGGCTGCTGTAAAACTATGTAGCAATGTCAATATAAGGAGAAGCATTAAAGCTGTAAAACTATGTAGCAATGTCGAAACACGTAAAAACAAAGTACTGTAGTTTTACAAAATTCAAAAACAATAACATTACACAGCAACCAGTAGTTAGGTTATATTTTGTAGTTACATTTGTTGTGTATGTTCTGTGTTGTGTAAGAAGTCAATTTCTTCACTTCTATTCTATTCTTTGCTTGATAAAGGCCTTTTGGTCGAAACGTTGTTGTGTATTGTTATTGTTTTTGTATTTTGTAAAACTGCAGTATTTTGTTTTTAGTTGTTTCTCCATTTCAATCTAAGACGGATGTCTTTTATGTTTATATCACAACCTTTTTTCTTGATGTGGCCTGGGACGAGTCATTAAATAAAATGTCTTTTTGTTGAGTATTGTGTTCTGCTATGTGTGCGGAGTACTGAGACGCATTTTTGGTGTTGATCTGAATGTAGCCATAAACAGGACTTTTTAATACTGTCACATAATACTGTCACATAATACTGTCACATAATACTGTCACATAATACTGTCACATAATACTGTCACATAATACTGTCACATAATACTGTCCATTAGTCGTCATATACCGAGTTAGTCTATGGTCACAAATCGTGATATACCGGGTTAGTCTATGTTCACAAATCGTGATATACCGGGTTAGTCTATGTTCACAAATCGTGATATACCGGGTCAGTATATGTTCACAAATCGTCATATACAGGGTCAGTCTATGTTCACAAATCGTCATATACCGGGTCAGTCTATGTTCACAAATCGTCATATACCGGGTCAGTCTATGTTCACAAATTGTCATATACCGGGTCAGTCTATGTTCACAAATTGTCATATACCGGGTCAGTCTATGTTCACATATAACTTCATGGTAGTCAAAGCTTCAATAATATTTTCCCTGACGCGACTTTGATCTTCTATCAGTGCCGTGCTGTGCTATGATACAGAGAGGCGGCCACATCAGGCGGCACCAAAAGGAGGGCATAAGCAGCAAAATCAAAAATTATAATTGAAGGCTATTTTAAGAAAATAACATGTAAGGAGCGGCATTTCGAAGACTTGCATCATACTGAGAAAATATACCGCGCAGTCCTGTCTTCTATGGAATCAGAGATCTAGATGATTCTCAGACTAAGCTCACCTATTGTGTTTCTGGAGATTAATTAATTAATTTTTTTATTTTTTTTTTGGGGGTTCGTTTGCTTTTATGAATACATGAACATTCATGGCGCCTACTATAACTTCTCTGACTCGCTTTAATTGTCGCTTTTAATCTTCGTCATTTAGGCGAGTCTTACTCCGACTTCACGTGTGACCTCAGTGCCAACTATCATTTCCCCAGTAATAATGGGATGCATGTAGATCTCGCTATGATCTACAAGCAGACATTGAAGCTACCGTCGTAACTTCACTCTCACCTGCTTGCTACCGTCGTAACTTCACTCTCACCTGCTTGCTACCGTCGTAACTTCACTCTCACCTGCTTGCTACCGTCGTAACTTCACTCTCACCTGCTTGCTACCGTCGTAACTTCACTCTCACCTGCTTGCTACCGTCGTACCTTCACTCTTACCTGCTTCTATTCAGTCTTTGGTAATCTCGACACTAATCTTGTACAGACGCGTCTCGTGTACATGCGATCATGCGCAATGGTGGCATCACTATCATCTGATGTACGTAGCGTGACATGTTTGACAGGACTTCCAATGTTATTCAACGATCTCCCCCAACAAAGGTGCTAGTTGTGATAAGTATGGCGTTGTTCACCGCCCTGGACGGACGCCCACACCAACTTACTGTGTTGTCTAAACATGGTCCTTTTTAAACTGGTTGATCCACCCAATGCTGTTGATTGTGGAATGTTATCGTTACTGTATGTCTACTACCAGATTTCTTGGTAGCATTTCTGCAGAGACGGAAGCAAATATTTCAAAGTCATGTACTGCCCAACAAGAAATAACTCTATTGTCCATATACGACTTCTGGAAACAGGCTCGCTTTGGATCTGCGAGATCTGTCAAAGAGCGGCATGTTTTTATAATATTTCTGCTCAAAATGATGTTTCCGGTGTTCACACAAAACCTGTTTTACTTATAGAAATGATGTTTCCGGTGTTCACACAAAACCTGTTTTACTTATAGAAATGATGGTTTACCCGTTGTATGTTCATTACGTCACGCTGAGAAAATTCTAATTCCGTCTGTCTCTCGATCTGTCTGTCAGCCTATCTATCGAACCATCCGTCTATTTATCCATATGTCCATTTATCTATCAATTAGCAGTAATACCCGTTCTTCGCAAGGCGAATTTAGTTTAATTCTATTTGTAAAGTTCCTAAAGAAACATAGCCCGTTGCTTCAAAATCTGCTTCTTCCCCATTAAAAACAATACGTTTTCTCTCCATGCTTGGTTTGAAAACTTTGTCGGTTGGCCACATAAGATTAAAATGTTTATCATTCCGATTACCAGTAAAGCCTGATACAACAGAATTCCCGTTCCCGTGAAAGTTGAATTTAATTTAAATCTAATTGTAATATTTCCCCACTTTTAAAGTTACATTTGTTATCATTTCCACTGATCTTCCGAGCCCACATAAACTGTCCCTCATTCCGATTCGATTACCAGTAAAACCAGATATAATTGAATTCCCGTGAAAGTTGAAAAATAACAATTGGCAAATTAAATTTATTCACATTATTAACTTATCGATGTGTTAAAAAAAATTATTTTTTTAAAAATGGCCGAGCGTGAGATGTGTTTTTTTTTTAAATTTGGCCCGAGCGTGAATCGAGAGTATTGTCTACTGCAATGTAGACGGGAACGTTATCAACCACGCTACAAGCTGTGTTGTAAGTATAAGTAAATGTTTTTAAAATACGTTATAATAATAGTGATCTTATCATAGCATTTTGTGACCGGAGTGTTGAGAGGAAAGTAACAGCATGATCACGTGACCGGAACGTTATAAAAAGGATTAGACGTATTCATCGATTTCTGTATATGACCATTTGCGTTAAATTTGAATATCTATAAAGAAACGTAAAAATAGTCCAGATTTATAATTTTAATCTCTTCCCATCTGTGAAAGCTACCCTCTTGCCAAATTTAAAGTCCGTAGGATGTCCAGATATCTTCAAGCAATTGAGACAGATATAGATACAATTGCATTCTACTTTCGTTTATATATATATATATATATATATATATATATATATAGTAGGTAGGTGGGTAGGTAGGTAGGTAGATGAGTAGGTGGTAGGTGGGTAGGTGGGTAGGTGGTAGGTGGGTGGGTAGGTGGATGGATGGATGGATGGATGGATGGATGGATGGATGGATGGATGGATAGATATCTATATGTGTAGATTAGTATCTATTACCCATCTATTTATCGCTTATGTGTCGATACCCAGCTAACCAGTCTATTCCTAATATACGTATCATCATTTCTATTTGTCATTCATTTGCTGATCTAGCCATTTTCAAATATTCCACAATTCTTTCATTCTTTTTTTCTTTCTATCTCTGCCTTTATTTTTCTCTCTCTCTATATATATATATATATATTTATTATAACTATATCATCTGTGTTTATGTCTCAACCAGATCAAATTAATAGATCAATGTATCCTTCAATCTATTCATTCACAAATTATTTCATCTGCGTTCTAATTCACTTCATGCTTCAATTTCTTCATGCATGGCACGCTCTATTAACGCATCGATTCATCTATGCATCGCTTTCTCACATCATCAGATTCATTTCTCCACCTTTTCTACTATTTTTCTACTGTTCTATCGATTCATATATTTATCCTTCCTTCCTTCTATCTTTCATCCATCTATCCTTTCTTCATTCTATCTTTCATCCATCTATCCTTTCCTCCTTCTATCTTTCATCCATCTATCCTTTCATCTATCCATCCAACCATCTATCATTACATCCTTCTATCTGTTCATCCATTTCTCATTCGATCCATCTATCTTTCCTTCCATCTAGCCTTCATTCATATTCTGTCAGCATTCTCCCGCATCCCCGTTATTCAGTAAATACCAGCCTACCAAAGTAACCTCTCCTTCCCTACCTGCCTACCAAAGTACCCTCTCCTTCCCTACCTGCCTACCAAGTAACCCTCTCTTCCTACCTGCCTACCAAAGTAACTCCTGTTCCTACCTGCCTACCAAATAACCCTCCTTCCTACCTGCCTACCAAGTAACCCTCTCTTCCTACCTGCCTACCAAAGTAACCCTGTTCCTACCTGCTCTACCAGTAACCTCTCCTTCCCTACCTGCCTACCAAAGTAACCTCTCCTTCCTACCTGCCTACCAAGTAACCTCTCCTTCCTACCTGCCTACCAAAGTAACTCCTGTTCCACCTCCACCAAAGTAACCTCTCCTTCCCTACCTGCCTACCAAGAGTAACCCTCCTTCCCTACCTGCCTACAAAGAACTCCCGTTCCCTACCTGCCTACCAAAGTAACCCTCTCCTTCCCTACCTGCTACAAGAACCTCTCCTTCCTACCTGCCTCCAAGTAACCCTCCTTCCCTACCTGCCTACAAGAACATCTCCTTCCTACCTGCCAGTACTATCGAGAGCTCAAAGTAACTATCTCCTTCCCTACCAGCCTACCAAGAGAGAGAGAGAGAGAGAGAGAGACAGAGAGAGATAGAGAGAGACAGAGAGATAGAGAGAGACAGAGAGAGAGATAGACAGAGAGACGAGAGAGAGCAGAGAGATAGACAGAGAGATGAAGAAGAGATAGATAGAACAGAGAGAGACAGGAGAGAGGAGAGAGAAAGAGAGACATAGAGAGAGATAGACAGAGAGATAGACAGGGAGAGAGAGAGACAGAGAGATAGACACAGAGAGAGATAGGACAGAGATAGACAGAGACAGAGATAGAAGCGAGAGAGAAGGTCGAGAGCAGAGAGAAGACAGAGAGAGAGAGAGAGAGAGAGAGAGAGACAGAGAGAGAGACAGTGAGAGAGAGAAGAGCAGGAGAGCAGAGAAAGACAGAGAATGTGAGAGAAGATAGACACAGAGATTATGTCATAGAAATGAGAGGATAGAAGAGACATGATACAAGTTTATGTCACTAATGACGTTGTAGCATGTCTTTATTTATTGATCTAGATTACTATCTTCCTCCTGAATTCTTTCTTCTTCACCTCATGACATTCTATCCTTGTCCTATTCTATTTATGTTTTATCAGCTTGCCATTTCTGATCTATTTGGTGGAGTCACGAAGAGACCTCAATATGACTGGAGGGCGTGGACTTATCCACGCAACCACGCATCCACGCAACCACGCATTCACGCAACTGGTGATCATCGATTTGGACAGAAGGAAAAATGAAGAATAAATGATGACCCAAAAAAAAAAAATATGAAGATAAAATGAGTTAATTTTTGGAAAGAAGATAATGGAGGCGCAGAAGGTATTATATGAGAAATATATGTTTGGAGAAATAATACGAATAAGGGAAGACAGTTTGAGAAGATAATACGAATAAGAGAAGACAGTTTGGGGAGGGGGAGATAGTACGTGTATGGGAAGACAGTTTGAGAAGATAGTACGAGTATAGAAAACAGTGTGGGAAGACAGTACGTGTATGGGAAGACAGTGTGGGAAAACAGTACGTGTATGGGAAGACAGTGTGGGAAGACAGTACGTATGGAGACATGGAGAAGTACAGTTGAGCATGGAAGATAGTACGTGTATGGAAAGACAGTGTGGAAGACAGTACGTGTATGGGAAGACAGTGTGGAAGACAGTAGAGTATGGGAAGACAGTTTGGAAGACAGTACAGTATGGAGACAGTTTGAAGATACGTGTATGGAAAGACAGTGTGGGAAGACAGTGTGGAAGACAGTAGAGTATGGGAAGACAGTTTGGGAAGATAGTACAGTATGGAAGACAGTTTGAGAAGATAGTACGTGTATGGAAAGACAGTGTGGGAAGACAGTACGAGTATGGGAAGACAGTTTGGGAAGAAGAAGTATGAGATTAGGAGAAGACAGTATGGAGAAGGGAAGATAGTACATGTATGGGAAGAAGTTGGGAAAACAGACAGTATGGAAGACAGTTTGGAAGACAGTACGAGTATGGGAGACAGTTTGGGAAGCAGTACGAGTATGGGAAAATAGTTTGGGGAGGCAGGTTGGGTGGTACGAGTATGGGTAGACAGTTTGGGAAGATGGTACGAGTAAGGGAAGAAGTTGAGGTGCGTTCCACCCGAAAAGTCAAATGTGCTGTTACTGAAACTAAAAGTTGCTGTCGCTAAAAGTGAAAGTTGCTGTTGCTAAAAGTAAAAGCTGTTCTGTTAAAAGTGAAAGTTGCTGTATGGAAAAGGGAATGTTGCTGTTGCTAAAAGTGAAAGTTGCTGTTGCTAAAAGTAAACATTTTCTGTTGCCAAAATTTAACTTTTATTCCAGCTCCAGCAACAAATCAAATGTTCCCAATTTCCAAATGTTACACTTATTTACGCTGGGTGAATTCGAGAATTGAACAGTCTAGGAATTGAACTTTGCTTAGTGGTAAATAAATAGGCTGCAATGTAACAATGTCACGCTAACTTTAGAAATAATCAAGAGGTCAAAGGTGACAACAAAGTCATGAAATTACAGAAGAAAAGTTTCGAATAATTATCACGATAGCAGAGAGAAGGAAGAAGAAAATGTAATGATTGTGTGAAATTTGTTTTCTTCAGATTAAACAATTGTTTATTGTCTATTGTTGTTTCTCAGTTTGATGATGGAATTAGTTGTCCACTCTTGCCGCTAAGCGTAGGGGTGGGGCCACTAAGCGTAGGGATGGGGCCACTAAGCGTAGGGGTGGGGCCACTAAGCGTAGGGTGGGGCCACTAAGCGTAGGGTGGCCACTAAGCGTAGGGATGGGGCCACTAAGCGTAGGGATGGGGCCACTAAGCGTAGGGATGGGGCCACTAAGCGTAGGGATGGGGCCACTAAGCGTAGGGATGGGGCCACTAAGCGTAGGGATGGGGCCACTAAGCGTAGGGATGGGAAATTAAACAATTCGATGACTAATGATAAAGTCGTGTTTCGCCACTGTACCATGTTATCATATGGTAGTACAGTCTAGCCACTACCATATTATCATATGGTACTACAGTCTAGCCACTGTACCATGTTATCATATGGTACTACAGTCTATCCACTGTACCATGTTATCATATGGTACTACAGGCTAGCCACTGTACCATGTTATCATATGGTAGTACAGTCTAGCCACTGTACCATATCATCATATGGTGGTACAGTCTAGCCACTGACTCTTACGAGACTAGCCGTCTCATCCAATGATATATCCACAGACACCACCCCGTTCCCATGGAAATCTGATGAACGAAACATGTATATATCTCATATTGTAACAAAGCCCTGACATCACTCTGTATTTATTTGAATAGCTGTCTATGTAGCTCGTCTATGTAGCACGTCTATGTAGCACGTCTATGTAGCACGTCTATGTAGCTCGTCTATGAAGTACGTCGATGTAGCTCGTCTATTTAGCACGTCTATGTAGCTCGTCTATGTAGCTCATCTATGTAGCACGTCTATGTAGCTCGTCTATGTAGCTCGTCTTTAAGTTGAAGAACTTGTTCACTCTAATCATATACTTCTACGCTTATAACAGTCAAGTTTTGGAAGATCTTCCCCATGGTCACCAAGGAGGTGTATGCGCCTACCTTGCTCAGAATATGTACTCATCCAAGTCTGCACTCAACGGTTCTCTAGGTGACACATTTTCGTTAAGTGCATGTTTTCCTCAATTTATCTTTGGCAATTTTCTAACAACTGAACAAAGTAAAACATATTAGCTTGACTGTTAGTAAAGTCATTTGTGGACTGTTAGTAAAGTCATGTGTTGACTGTTAGTAAAGTCATTTGTTGACTGTTAGTAAAGTCATTTGTTGACTTTAGTAAAATCATTGTTGACTGTTAGTAAAGTCATTTGTTGACTGTTAGTAAAGTCATTTGTTGACTGTTAGTAAAGTCATTTGTTGACTATTAGTAAAGTCATGGGTTGACTGTTAGTAAAGTCATTTGTTGACTGTTAGTAAAGTCATGTGTTGACTGTTAGTAAAGTCATTTGTTGACTGTTAGTAAAGTCATGTGTTGACTGTTAGTAAAGTCATTTATTGACTGTTAGTAGAGTCATGTGTTGACTGTTAGTAAAGTCATGTGTTGACTGTTAGTAAAGTCATGTGTTGACTGTTAGTAAAGTCATTTGTTGACTGTTAGTAAAGTCATGTGTTGACTGTTAGTAAAGTCATTTGTTGACTGTTATTAAAGTCATTTGTTGACTGTTAGTAAAGTCATTTGTTGACTGTTAGTAAAGTCATTTGTTGACTGTTAGTTAAGTCATTTATTGACTGTTAGTAGAGTCATGTGTTGACTGTTAGTAAAGTCATTTGTTGACTGTTAGTAAAGTCATGTGTTGACTGTTAGTAAAGTCATTTGTTGACTGTTATTAAAGTTACTTCAAGATAAAGTAATTTGTTGACTGTGTCAGGCACAAACCAAGCTATAAATAACAATAGTTTGTAAACAACGTGAAGCTCAATAGGTGCTGACAAAAGTGGAAATAAATCGGTATCTTTGATAATGAGGTGCTGATATGAGAAACTTGTTTCTGTAGTCAACAAATCTTGCAGATCAAAAGAATGACGTAGATTCACGTCTTGTCTGAACTATTCAATTCAAAATTACATTTAATCTTCTGATTACAAGGATTTAACTAGAATATAACAGCAACAGAAGGGTCTAGGGACATTTATAACTCATAAAGTGATAAACCTTCATGACTAGGGACATTTATAACTCATAAAGTGATAAACCTTCATGACTAGGGACATTTATAACTCATAAAGTGATAATTCTTCATGACTAGGGACATTTATAACTCATAAAGTGATAATTCTTCATGACTAGGGACATTTATAACTCATAAAGTGATAAACCTTCAGTGCTAGGGACATTTATAACTCATAAAGTGATAAACCTTCATGACTAGGGACATTTATACTCATAAGTGATAAACCTTCATGACTAGGGACATTTATAACTCATAAAGTGATAATTCTTCATGACTAGGGACATTTATAACTCATAAAGTGATAAACCTTCAGTGCTATGGACATTTATAACTCATAAAGTGATAAACCTTCAGGGCTAGGGGCATTTATGACTCATAAAGTGATAAACCTTCAGGGCTAGGGGCATTTATGACTCATAAAGTGATAAACCTTCAGGACTAGTTATCTCTCAGCTCTCTGGTTTTATTCGGAGATAACAGTACATCTAAAACATCTCGTTTCTTGTCATATTAAATATGTTAAATGTCCATGTTTCTTATCCACATAGTTCAACTTTGTAAGATATGCATAGTTATTGTTAGTGAAAGATCTACAGCAGATTGTAGAGGAAAGCTTGGTTTAGATATTACAATCTTACAATCTCAGATTGAAGGTCAACTACACGGTAGATTGTAGAGGAAAGTTTAGTTTAGATATTACAATCTCAGATTGTAGGTCAGCTACACAGCCTATAATATCAGTTATTATTTAACACAAAATATCTAAATATTGAAATATCCATATCACATGTGACTCACTATAGACTCTTGTAAATGTGACTCACTATAGACTCTTGTAAATGTGATTCACTATAGACTCTTGTAAATGTGACTCACTATAGACTCTTGTAAATGTGACTCACTATAGACTCTTGTAAATGTGACTCACTATAGACTCTTGTAAATGTGATTCACTATAGACTCTTGTAAATGTGACTCACTATAGACTCTTGTAAATGTGACTCACTATAGACTCTTGTAAATGTGATTCACTATAGACTCTTGTAAATGTGACTCACTATAGACTCTTGTAAATGTGACTCACTATAGACTCTTGTAAATGTGATTCACAATAGACTCTTGTAAATGTGACTCACTATAGACTCTTGTAAATGTGACTCACTATAGACTCTTGTAAATACAGAATACAAGGTCGTTTATTGTCATCAACCAGTGCGTTCTGGAGAGAATATATTCATATTGTAACTGTAACACGCTACAGCCAGGTTCTTCTACAGGGTGTTCAAATTAAAAGCAGCCCGTGAATGGAGCTAATCTGGCATATATGTATGGAAATAGAAGGTTCAGTTATTTCGTAGTATAGGTCAAGGTTGTGTGACGGTGTGTAATTGTAGTGCGGGAAGGGGCGATGAACAAATGTGACGTTGGAAGAGCTAGTCAGAACCGGTTTAAATAGTAAATAAACACAACTCAATTTGTACCTGGCAACTTTCGAATTGTCAATGGGGCTGCAATTATCTTGAACACCCTGTAGTATTATCATCAACCAGTGCGTTCTGGAGAGAATATATTCATATTGTAACTGTAGCACGCTACAGCCAGGTTCTTATATTATTATCATCAACCGGTGCTGGCTGTTCATGGGGTACTTCTGTCTTCTAGGTGGTCTCAGTCATATTGAGCTTGATCTTGTTTGTAGTTACAATATGCAGCAACATCAACTGTAGCTGGTTTCACTAAACTGTTGTACAGCTGTAGCTGGTTTCACTAAACTGGCGTACAACTGTAGCTGGTTTCACTAAACTGTCGTACAGCTGTAGCTGGTGTACTAAACGTCGTCAGCTGAGCTGTTTCACTAACTGGCGTACAACTGTAGCTGGTTTCACTAAACTGTCGTACAGCTGTAGCTGGTGTCACTAAACTGGCGTACAGCTGTAGCTGGTTTCATTAAACTGGCGTACAGTGATAGCTGGTTACAATAAACAACCGTACAGCTGGGGCTGGTTGTAATAAACAACCGTACAGCTGGGGCTGGTTGTAATAAACAATTGTACAGCTGTAGCTGGTTTCAATAAACAATTGTATAGCTGTAGCTGGTTCCAATAAAAAATTGAACAGCTGTAGTTACAACATCAAGCAACAGTTTATGGCTGAGATATTTGTTCCGTACGCTCTGTTAATCATCATCATGATCTATAATCGATCCTAAGAACTCATAAAATCTAATTTCTATTGTCTCTCCTGCACAGAACAAACCAATTAGTTTGATACAATGTTCGCATTATTACTGTTTTTATTACTTGTCAAAATCATTGTTTCATTTTGTATTGGTTTGTGTGTGTGTTCGTTATTTAATCAATATCAAATTATGTTGTTTGGAAGCAGATATATATATAATAGCATCCACTTATCGCCAAATTTCTATCTCTCCAACCAATGACAGAGAGTCGGTCACGATAATTGTGCTAATCAATGTAGTCTTTGAGAACCTTCAACAATAATCTAATGCCCACATGTCTGTAGCAATCAAATTCAAATGAACCTATTTATATATTTATCGTTAGCGAACCAGCGAAAGGTGACTGAATCAGCCAGCATTTTAATATTGAACATTGTTGATGTATGTGCTTCTAAACCGTTCAACAACAATTCAACCAAATGCGCAACTTTCTATACAACGCTCAAATCTACTTTAACATTGAGAGATCGATAATCGATTTTATGAGTTTAGTTTAGTCGTTAGATCATCATCCCTGCACATTGAACCACATTTTGTTCGTTTCAAAATTCGTGAACCCACAAAAGTTTAATTTGAACGAAATCTACGGAATGCATAACAGTAAATTTTTGCATGCAGTCTTATATACCTCACAACCTGACGAATTCATGTTTAACTTGTTGGCAGGTAGCTTGGTTGATGCACAGCTCATTTTTGGTTATATAATTTTGCATAAGAACAATAAAATGATAATCAAAGTTTATAATTTACAGTAATACACAAAATATCAGTAAATGTTTGCAAAGGCGTATCCTTATTACATATTATACAGGGTGTTCAACTTAAAAGCAGCCCCAGTGATAAATAGAAATTTGCCAGGTACGCATTGCATCTCCGTCTATTTACTATTTAAACCGGTTCTGACTAGCTTGTCCTACGTCACATTTGTTCATCGCCCCTTCCCGCACTACAATTACACACCATCACATGAGATGCCTGAGGAAAGCAGTAAATAAAACAAGAAGAGACCATATAAGAAATGAGGAAATTAGAAGAACAGTCGGAACAACACCTGCTATTAGATTTATTGAAAAACAGAGACTCAAATGGTTTGGCCACTTGGTCAGAATGAACCCGAATACACCAGTTGCAAGAGCGTACAACCTGAAAATGGAATCATCAAGAGGAAGGGCAGACCAAGAAAAAGATGGGTTGATAAAGTTACAGACATCTTAAAACTCCACAATACCACACCATATCAAGCGACCGAGCGTGCATTATCTCCGAAACCGATCATCAGTTAAACCTGCTACGCCTAGCGGCAAAAAGCAGTGAAGGACAAAAGAAAAAAGAAAGACACAACCTTGACCTATACAACGTCATAACTGAACCTTTTCATTTCCATACATATATGTCAGATTAGCTCCATTCATGGGCTGCTTTTAAGTTGAACACCCTGTATAAAGCAGTCTTATATAGTGAACAAATGATATCTTCTACTTCTATCAATGAAAATAAATGTTGTGTGTGCACACGCAAATGACAATCGTTCGGATACAGTGTGTGAAATTATAAATTTCACGGGATTCCCGAATTTTACTAATGCTGAATTGCATCTTGAGCTCCCAAATGCGTAATTATTGGAATACTCGACTACCGTACTGTTAAACTTCTACATGTGAACCAGATCAACATCGCTAATATTTTACTTAAAAAACCCCCACAAATAAGTGCAATTTTATAGCACTAAAGATTTTGGTAGGCACAACATATTTTACGAAGGTCGCCGCTGTTATCTACAGAAATATGTAAAAAACAATAATTTCTGTCAAGCGGATGATTTTATATCGGTCGGTAAAGATGTTCACGAATTTTGGAACGAACTATAGTACATATGTGCTCCGATCTTTGCCTCATAATGTTCTCTCAGCTTGTGACGACTAACAACTCTTGCTCATAATGTTATCTCAGCTTGTAACGACTAGCAACTCTTGCTCATAATGTTCTCTCAGCTTGTGACGACTAGCAACTCTTGCTCATAATGTTCTCTCAGCTTGTGACGACTAGCAACTCTTGCTCATAATGTTCTCTCAGCTTGTAACGACTAGCAACTCTTGCTCATAATGTTCTCTCAGCTTGTAACGACTAGCAACTCTTGCTCATAATGGTCTCTCAGCTTGTAACGACTAGCAACTCTTGCTCATAATGGTCTCTCAGCTTGTGACGACTAGCAACTCTTGCTCATAATGGTCTCTCAGCTTGTAACGACTAGCAACTCTTGCTCATAATGTTCTCTCAGCTTGTGACGACTAGCAACTCTTGCTCATAATGGTCTCTCAGCTTGTAACGACTAGCAACTCTTGCTCATAATGTTCTCTCAGCTTGTAACGACTAGCAACTCTTGCTCATAATGTTCTCTCAGCTTGTGACGACTAACAACTCTTGCTCATAATGGTCTCTCAGCTTGTGACGACTAACAACTCTTGCTCATAATGGTCTCTCAGCTTGTAACGACTAGCAACTCTTGCTCATAATGTCTCTCAGCTTGTAACGACTAGCAACTCTTGCTCATAATGTTCTCTCAGCTTGTGACGACTAACAACTCTTGCTCATAATGTTCTCTCAGCTTGTGACGACTAACAACTCTTGCTCATAATGGTCTCTCAGCTTGTAACCACTAACAACTCTTGCTCATAATGTTCTCTCAGCTTGTAACGACTAACAACTCTTGCTCATAATGGTCTCTCAGCTTGTGACGACTAACAACTCTTGCTCATAATGTTCTCTCAGCTTGTAACGACTAGCAACTCTTGCTCATAATGTCTCTCAGCTTGTGACGACTAACAACTCTTGCTCATAATGTTCTCTCAGCTTGTAACGACTAGCAACTCTTGCTCATAATGTCTCTCAGCTTGTGACGACTAACAACTCTTGCTCATAATGTCTCTCAGCTTGTAACGACTAACAACTCTTGTTCATAATGTCTCTCAGCTTGTAACCACTAACGACATAAGTTCTATGGTAATTTACTTCTTTGGTTTCCAGTAGAATGCGTTTGTCTAACTGCACATATTGATGATATCGGCTCTGTCCACAGTTCTGCCAGCTTAAGTCGGTCATTATTTGCAAGAAAGTCAGCACGTTCGTTACCGTGCGTTACTTGCATGTCCAGGTCTGTGTTATGAGATGTGATCTCCGAATGTGACACACCCATTCCGCGCACAGACTTCCAGATTCAATCCTTTGAAACATAGTCATCGAGCCTGATATCATAATCGTATGGGGGTGATCTGTTACTCAACCAGCCACGTGACAGCTAATGTGAGATATAATGATGATAACGATGATTGTGACGATGGTTATAATGATGATAATGACAGCATTGATGGTGATGAAAGGGGATAATGATGATGATGATAGTGATGAGGATGCTGATAATGATGTTGACGATGATGATTATGATGATGATAGTGATAACTGACAAGCATGTCAAGTTTTTGGTACACTAATAATAATGATAATATAGATCTGATGAGAACTAATGTAATTGCCACACAGTGCAGGTTAGATATAATTGACCTCCAGCATTATATATCGTTTGTCTACATCAGATCAGAACAAGTGTCGTCTTCACATACGGTACAACCATCTGATATACTAGTATACTTAATCTGGAGATCTGGTCTGATATTAACATGTACACCATCAGTACACATGATGATGATGTAGAATAGTGTTGAAAGTTTTTATCACGCTTCGTCGTCGACTTAGTTTTGTATCAGTAAACTTGCTTGGTGTACCAACGGATGACAATATATGTACTAATGGACGATAATTTGCGGTCTAATCGGCAGTAGTTTGTGCATCAGTGAACGGCGATTTGCGTACTAATGAAGGTAATTTCGAGGTAATTAACGGTTATTTGAGCACTAATGGCTGTTATTACACGTTAATGGACTATATTTTGTCTATTAATGAACGGTAGTTTGTGTACTAGTGAACGGTCCTGTGTTTATCAGCGGACGGTAATTCAAAAACTAGTAAAGTCTATTAAAACTAACACGTCGCCGGAACTACTATGTAGCTGCTCTAATAGAGACATCTACTGCTGCAACCAAGCTAACTGAACAGAAGCTAACACTAAGATGGTCCTGATCGAATTAACTAAAAGATATCCTTTTATTGCCTCTTTGTTTCTGTGGGTCTGTCAGTCTTCAGTGTATGTCAAGAGGTCTAGGCGCGCCTCGTTTAGGCTATGGGAAGAGTTTTAGCAAATGCCCTCGAGTGCGCTTCGCTCAGGATATGCTAAGAGTTCTGATAAATGCCATCAAGTGCGCCTCGTATGTGGTGGTTCTTACCGCCACTGATCTATCGTTTCCGTGGGCGACTTTTGACTTTAAAACTTGTTTATATGAAAAGTACATTTGTTGACTGTTAGTACATTTTATGAATCACGTGCCTTAAATAATATATTATAAAACAATAATTCCTCTCGTACGATTATACGTTACATAGGACCTGCAAGCAATCTCTCCATACCGCTCTATCCTGGGCAACTCGCTCAATTTAATGCATGAAACTGAGATCGATACTTCTTGCCTCTCTCAGCAAAGTTAGTTTCAAGGTTTCTTTGTATCGCCCTCTTTCTTGAACTCTTTGCATCCCACTTCAGTACCTGCTTTGATATTCGATTATTTCTTCTCAAGGTGTGCCCAACATATCTCCATCTTCTCTCTCTTATAACAGTTGTCACTAGTGGTTGACCAGACATATCTCTGATTTCATCACTTCTCCTGAATTCGTTCCATTTTATATTCATTATTTTTCGCAGACATCTATTTTCAAATGCATTCAACTTGCTTTCTATATCTTTAGTCATTTTCCAACTCTCGCTGGCATATGTTAAGATTGATACAACATTTGAATTGAAAATTGTAATTTAGTTTTAATACTATATAACTTGCAGTTCCATATTTTATTTAGACTTTTAAAAGCTGTTGTTGCTTTGCCAATTTGTATCATAATTTCTTTTAACATTTCCTGTGCAATCAAAATTGCTACCCAAATAGGTGAACTGCTCTATTTTTTAAATTTTAGATTTCAGGGTGATATCTGCACGTGCTTTGCACGTGTTAAATATCTGATAATAACGTGGATGTAAGTCATCAACTTTAGACATTTGAGTTGTAACACAACAGCTCAGCTGCAACAATAGCTACAACAGCTACAAAAACAGCCACAATAAAAGCTACAACAACAGTTTGAACAATAACAACAACAGCTAATTCAGGTTTAGCATAAACTTTCACTGCACTGATCGGATGAGAAATTGCCGGGGAAAAAACATAGTGGTTTTGACGAGACCTCAAATAGTTTGTCTGTTGGAGTTCTAGCACTAACTAAAGCAATGTCCATGTTGGAAGTTGTAGCACTAACTACAGTAATGTCCATGTTGGAAGTTGTAGCACTAACTAAAGCAATGTCCATGTTGAAGTTGTACCACTAACTACAGCAATGTCCATGTTGGAAGTTGTAGCACTAACTACAGCAATGTCCATGTTGGAAGCTGTAGCACTAACTAAAGCAATGTCCATGTTGGAAGTTGTAGCACTAACTACAGCAATGTCCATGTTGAAGTTGTAGCACTAACTAAAGCAATGTCCATGTTGGAAGTTGTTGCACTAACTACAGCAATGTCCATGTTGGAAGTTGTAGCACTAACTACAACAATGTCCATGTTGGAGTTGTTGCACTAACTAAAGCAATGTCCATGTTGGAAGTTGTAGCACTAACTACAACAATGTCCATGTTGGAAGTTGTAGCACTAACTAAAGCAATGTCCATGTTGAAGTTGTACCACTAACTACAGCAATGTCCATGTTGGAAGTTCTAGCACTAACTAAAGCAATGTCCATGTTGGAAGTTGTAGCACTAACTAAAGCAATGTCCATTTTGAAGTTGTAGCACTAACTAAAGCAATGTCCATGTTGGATGTTGTTGCACTAACTACAGCAATGTCCATGTTGGAAGTTGTAGCACTAACTACAGCAATGTCCATGTTGAAGTTGTAGCACTAACTAAAGCAATGTCCATGTTGAAGTTGTACCACTAACTACAGCAATGTCCATGTTGGAAGTTGTAGCACTAACTACAGCAATGTCCATGTTGAAGTTGTTGCACTAACTAAAGCAATGTCCATGTTGGAAGTTGTAGCACTAACTACAGCAATGTCCATGTTGGAAGTTGTAGCACTAACTACAGCAATGTCCATGTTGAAGTTGTAGCACTAACTACAGCAATGTCCATGTTGAAGTTGTAGCACTAACTAAAGCAATGTCCATGTTGGAAGTTGTTGCACTAACTACAGCAATGTCCATGTTGGAAGTTGTAGCACTAACTACAGCAATGTCCATGTTGGAAGTTGTTGCACTAACTACAGCAATGTCCATGTTGGAAGTTGTAGCACTAACTACAGCAATGTCCATGTTGGAAGTTGTAGCACTAACTAAAGCAATGTCCATGTTGAAGTTGTACCACTAACTACAGCAATGTCCATGTTGGAGTTGTAGCACTAACTACAGCAATGTCCATGTTGGAAGTTGTAGCACTAACTAAAGCAATGTCCATGTTGAAGTTGTACCACTAACTACAGCAATGTCCATGTTGGAAGTTGTAGCACTAACTACAGCAATGTCCATGTTGGAGTTGTTGCACTAACTACAGCAATGTCCATGTTGGAGTTGTTGCACTAACTACAGCAATGTCCATGTTGGAAGTTGTAGCACTAACTACAGCAATGTCCATGTTGGAAGTTGTAGCACTAACTAAAGCAATGTCCATGTTGGAAGTTGTAGCACTAACTACAGCAATGTCCATGTTGGAGTTGTTGCACTAACTACAGCAATGTCCATGTTGGAGTTGTTGCACTAACTACAGCAATGTCCATGTTGGAGTTGTTGCACTAACTACAGCAATGTCCATGTTGGAGTTGTTGCACTAACTACAGCAATGTCCATGTTGGAAGTTGTTGCACTAACTACAGCAATGTCCATGTTGGAAGTTGTAGCACTAACTACAGCAATGTCCATGTTGGAAGTTGTAGCACTAACTAAAGCAATGTCCATGTTGGAAGTTGTAGCACTAACTACAGCAATGTCCATGTTGGAAGTTGTAGCACTAACTAAAGCAATGTCCATGTTGGAAGTTGTTGCACTAACTACAGCAATGTCCATGTTGGAAGTTGTAGCACTAACTACAGCAATGTCCATGTTGGAAGTTGTAGCACTAACTACAGCAATGTCCATGTTGGAAGTTGTAGCACTAACTACAGCAATGTCCATGTTGAAGTTGTAGCACTAACTACAGCAATGTCCATGTTGAAGTTGTAGCACTAACTAAAGCAATGTCCATGTTGGAAGTTGTTGCACTAACTACAGCAATGTCCATGTTGGAAGTTGTAGCACTAACTACAGCAATGTCCATGTTGGAAGTTGTAGCACTAACTAAAGCAATGTCCATGTTGAAGTTGTACCACTAACTACAGCAATGTCCATGTTGGAGTTGTAGCACTAACTACAGCAATGTCCATGTTGGAAGTTGTAGCACTAACTAAAGCAATGTCCATGTTGAAGTTGTACCACTAACTACAGCAATGTCCATGTTGGAAGTTGTTGCACTAACTACAGCAATGTCCATGTTGGAAGTTGTAGCACTAACTACAACAATGTCCATGTTGGAGTTGTTGCACTAACTAAAGCAATGTCCATGTTGAAGTTGTACCACTAACTACAGCAATGTCCATGTTGGAAGTTCTAGCACTAACTAAAGCAATGTCCATGTTGGAAGTTGTAGCACTAACTAAAGCAATGTCCATTTTGAAGTTGTAGCACTAACTAAAGCAATATCCATGTTGGATGTTGTTGCACTAACTACAGCAATGTCCATGTTGGAAGTTGTAGCACTAACTACAGCAATGTCCATGTTGAAGTTGTAGCACTAACTAAAGCAATGTCCATGTTGAAGTTGTACCACTAACTACAGCAATGTCCATGTTGGAAGTTGTAGCACTAACTACAGCAATGTCCATGTTGAAGTTGTTGCACTAACTAAAGCAATGTCCATGTTGGAAGTTGTAGCACTAACTACAGCAATGTCCATGTTGGAAGTTGTAGCACTAACTACAGCAATGTCCATGTTGAAGTTGTAGCACTAACTACAGCAATGTCCATGTTGAAGTTGTAGCACTAACTAAAGCAATGTCCATGTTGGAAGTTGTTGCACTAACTACAGCAATGTCCATGTTGGAAGTTGTAGCACTAACTACAGCAATGTCCATGTTGGAAGTTGTAGCACTAACTACAGCAATGTCCATGTTGGAGTTGTAGCACTAACTAAAGCAATGTCCATGTTGAAGTTGTACCACTAACTACAGCAATGTCCATGTTGGAGTTGTAGCACTAACTACAGCAATGTCCATGTTGGAAGTTGTAGCACTAACTAAAGCAATGTCCATGTTGAAGTTGTACCACTAACTACAGCAATGTCCATGTTGGAAGTTGTTGCACTAACTACAGCAATGTCCATGTTGGAAGTTGTAGCACTAACTACAGCAATGTCCATGTTGGAAGTTGTAGCACTAACTACAGCAATGTCCATGTTGGAAGTTGTAGCACTAACTACAGCAATGTACATGTTGGAGTTGTTGCACTAACTACAGCAATGTCCATGTTGGAGTTGTTGCACTAACTACAGCAATGTCCATGTTGGAAGTTGTAGCACTAACTACAGCAATGTCCATGTTGGAGTTGTAGCACTAACTACAGCAATGTCCATGTTGGAGTTGTTGCACTAACTACAGCAATGTCCATGTTGGAGTTGTTGCACTAACTACAGCAATGTCCATGTTGGAAGTTGTTGCACTAACTACAGCAATGTCCATGTTGGAAGTTGTTGCACTAACTACAGCAATGTCCATGTTGGAAGTTGTAGCACTAACTACAGCAATGTCCATGTTGGAGTTGTTGCACTAATCAGCAATGTCCATGTTGGAGTTGTTGCACTAACTACAGCAATGTCCATGTTGGAAGTTGTAGCACTAACTACAGCAATGTCCATGTTGGAAGTTGTAGCACTAACTAAAGCAATGTCCATGTTGGAAGTTGTAGCACTAACTACAGCAATGTCCATGTTGGAGTTGTTGCACTAACTACAGCAATGTCCATGTTGGAGTTGTTGCACTAACTACAGCAATGTCCATGTTGGAGTTGTTGCACTAACTACAGCAATGTCCATGTTGGAGTTGTTGCACTAACTACAGCAATGTCCATGTTGGAGTTGTTGCACTAACTACAGCAATGTCCATGTTGGAAGTTGTAGCACTAACTACAGCAATGTCCATGTTGGAAGTTGTAGCACTAACTAAAGCAATGTCCATGTTGAAGTTGTAGCACTAACTACAGCAATGTCCATGTTGGAAGTTGTAGCACTAACTACAGCAATGTCCATGTTGGAAGTTGTTGCACTAACTACAGCAATGTCCATGTTGGAAGTTGTTGCACTAACTACAGCAATGTCCATGTTGGAAGTTGTAGCACTAACTACAGCAATGTCCATGTTGGAGTTGTTGCACTAACTACAGCAATGTCCATGTTGGAGTTGTTGCACTAACTACAGCAATGTCCATGTTGGAAGTTGTAGCACTAACTACAGCAATGTCCATGTTGGAAGTTGTAGCACTAACTAAAGCAATGTCCATGTTGGAAGTTGTAGCACTAACTACAGCAATGTCCATGTTGGAGTTGTTGCACTAACTACAGCAATGTCCATGTTGGAGTTGTTGCACTAACTACAGCAATGTCCATGTTGGAGTTGTTGCACTAACTACAGCAATGTCCATGTTGGAGTTGTTGCACTAACTACAGCAATGTCCATGTTGGAGTTGTTGCACTAACTACAACAATGTCCATGTTGGAAGTTGTAGCACTAACTACAGCAATGTCCATGTTGGAAGTTGTAGCACTAACTAAAGCAATGTCCATGTTGGAAGTTGTAGCACTAACTACAGCAATGTCCATGTTGGAAGTTGTAGCACTAACTAAAGCAATGTCCATGTTGGAAGTTGTTGCACTAACTACAGCAATGTCCATGTTGGAAGTTGTAGCACTAACTACAGCAATGTCCATGTTGGAAGTTGTAGCACTAACTACAGCAATGTCCATGTTGGAAGTTGTAGCACTAACTACAGCAATGTCCATGTTGAAGTTGTAGCACTAACTACAGCAATGTCCATGTTGAAGTTGTAGCACTAACTAAAGCAATGTCCATGTTGGAAGTTGTTGCACTAACTACAGCAATGTCCATGTTGGAAGTTGTAGCACTAACTACAGCAATGTCCATGTTGGAAGTTGTAGCACTAACTAAAGCAATGTCCATGTTGAAGTTGTACCACTAACTACAGCAATGTCCATGTTGGAGTTGTAGCACTAACTACAGCAATGTCCATGTTGGAAGTTGTAGCACTAACTAAAGCAATGTCCATGTTGAAGTTGTACCACTAACTACAGCAATGTCCATGTTGGAAGTTGTTGCACTAACTACAGCAATGTCCATGTTGGAAGTTGTAGCACTAACTACAGCAATGTCCATGTTGGAAGTTGTAGCACTAACTACAGCAATGTCCATGTTGGAAGTTGTAGCACTAACTACAGCAATGTCCATGTTGGAGTTGTTGCACTAACTACAGCAATGTCCATGTTGGAGTTGTTGCACTAACTACAGCAATGTCCATGTTGGAAGTTGTAGCACTAACTACAACAATGTCCATGTTGGAGTTGTTGCACTAACTAAAGCAATGTCCATGTTGAAGTTGTACCACTAACTACAGCAATGTCCATGTTGGAAGTTCTAGCACTAACTAAAGCAATGTCCATGTTGGAAGTTGTAGCACTAACTAAAGCAATGTCCATTTTGAAGTTGTAGCACTAACTAAAGCAATATCCATGTTGGATGTTGTTGCACTAACTACAGCAATGTCCATTTTGGGAAGTTGTAGCACTAACTACAGCAATGTCCATGTTGAAGTTGTAGCACTAACTAAAGCAATGTCCATGTTGAAGTTGTACCACTAACTACAGCAATGTCCATGTTGGAGTTGTAGCACTAACTACAGCAATGTCCATGTTGAAGTTGTTGCACTAACTAAAGCAATGTCCATGTTGGAAGTTGTAGCACTAACTACAGCAATGTCCATGTTGGAAGTTGTAGCACTAACTACAGCAATGTCCATGTTGAAGTTGTAGCACTAACTACAGCAATGTCCATGTTGAAGTTGTAGCACTAACTAAAGCAATGTCCATGTTGGAAGTTGTTGCACTAACTACAGCAATGTCCATGTTGGAAGTTGTAGCACTAACTACAGCAATGTCCATGTTGAAGTTGTAGCACTAACTACAGCAATGTCCATGTTGGAAGTTGTAGCACTAACTAAAGCAATGTCCATGTTGAAGTTGTACCACTAACTACAGCAATGTCCATGTTGGAGTTGTAGCACTAACTACAGCAATGTCCATGTTGGAAGTTGTAGCACTAATCAAAGCAATGTCCATGTTGAAGTTGTACCACTAACTACAGCAATGTCCATGTTGGAAGTTGTTGCACTAACTACAGCAATGTCCATGTTGGAAGTTGTAGCACTAACTACAGCAATGTCCATGTTGGAAGTTGTAGCACTAACTACAGCAATGTCCATGTTGGAAGTTGTAGCACTAACTACAGCAATGTACATGTTGGAGTTGTTGCACTAACTACAGCAATGTCCATGTTGGAGTTGTTGCACTAACTACAGCAATGTCCATGTTGGAAGTTGTAGCACTAACTACAGCAATGTCCATGTTGGAGTTGTAGCACTAACTACAGCAATGTCCATGTTGGAGTTGTTGCACTAACTACAGCAATGTCCATGTTGGAGTTGTTGCACTAACTACAGCAATGTCCATGTTGGAAGTTGTTGCACTAACTACAGCAATGTCCATGTTGGAAGTTGTTGCACTAACTACAGCAATGTCCATGTTGGAAGTTGTAGCACTAACTACAGCAATGTCCATGTTGGAGTTGTTGCACTAACTACAGCAATGTCCATGTTGGAGTTGTTGCACTAACTACAGCAATGTCCATGTTGGAAGTTGTAGCACTAACTACAGCAATGTCCATGTTGGAAGTTGTAGCACTAACTAAAGCAATGTCCATGTTGGAAGTTGTAGCACTAACTACAGCAATGTCCATTTTGGGAGTTGTTGCACTAACTACAGCAATGTCCATGTTGGAGTTGTTGCACTAACTACAGCAATGTCCATGTTGGAGTTGTTGCACTAACTACAGCAATGTCCATGTTGGAGTTGTTGCACTAACTACAGCAATGTCCATGTTGGAGTTGTTGCACTAACTACAGCAATGTCCATGTTGGAAGTTGTAGCACTAACTACAGCAATGTCCATGTTGGAAGTTGTAGCACTAACTAAAGCAATGTCCATGTTGGAAGTTGTAGCACTAACTACAGCAATGTCCATGTTGGAAGTTGCATAACTAGCAGTATAGTCATGTTGAAGTTGCTGACTAATGAAGCAATGTCCATGTTGAAGTTGTTGCACTAACTAAGCAATGCATATTGATAGTCTGATGACTAACTACAGCAATGTCCATGTTGGAGGTTAGATTAATTGACTCCAGCATTCCATGTTGGTTGTTCACTAGATCAGAACAATGTCCATTTGGACAAATTGATATCAGTAACTTAACGAGATGTCGATATTAATTGTACACTCAACAATGATGCAATGTCCAATGTTGAAAGTTTATCACCTTACTCAGTCGATTTGTTTCATAGTTAACTTGTTGGGACTAACGATGACATATATGTCCCATATTGGAGATATTTGCGGCTCTCAATGTCATAGTTGGAGTGATGCATCTAACTACAGAATGTCCATTTGAGGTACTAACTATAGCACTAATGTCCATGTTATTAGTTAGCACTAATTGTCTATTAAGAACTGTCATGTTGGAAGTTGTAGCACGTATTCAACTAGTAGCAATTAAACACAGTTGGAAGTCTGTAGCCTAATAAAGACATGTCCATTTACGCTGCAGCAAAGCTAACTGACAGAAGTCCATGGTCTGGATCGAGATTAACTAAAAGAACATGTCCTGGTCTGAGTCTGTCTGCATCAAAGGCTAGCAGCATGTCAGTTGGAAGTTTAGCAAACTCGGGGCCTTGCCAGATATGCTAAGTCTGATAAAGCCACTAATCAGCATGTCATGTTGAGTTCTTACGCCACTGATCTACAGTCAGTCATGTTGACTTGTAAAACTTTAACTGAAGAATGTCACTGTTGAATTGTAGCCTAAATAATTATATAACAATATTTCCTGTTGATTATCGTTACATGACCTCAGCAATGTCCATAGCTCATGGAACGCTAATTTAATGCATAACTAGCATCGATACTTCTGCTTTGTAGCAATATTTCAAGCTATGCTCCTTTTGAACTTGTACTCATTTAACTGCTGATATCGAATGTCCATGTCTGAGTTGTGCACAACATACCATTTCCATCTTGAAAGTTGTCACTATGTGAAGCAATGTCCACTTTGAATTGTTCCATTTTAACTATTCAGCAATTTTCAAATGCTTCAATTGCTTCTAATCTTAGTCATTTTCAATCTCCATATGTTGGATTGATAGCAACTGAACTAAAATTGTCCATTTAGTTTAACTAACTACTTGCAATTCCATTTGTATTTAGACTTTTAACAAGCATGTCTGTTGGCAATTGTTGCACTAACTTTAACATTCCATGTGAATCAATTGTACCTAAATAGGAACTGCCATGTTTAATTTAGATTTCAGTGATACTGCAATGTCATGTTGAGATTGTACATAACTACAAGCAATGTCCATGTTGAGTTGTCTACTAACTACAGTGCACAATAGTCCATATCGATACAGCCACAATAAAACTACAGCAACATGTCCATGCTAATTGTTTGCATAACTACAGAAACTGATCCATGATTGCCAGGAAAATATGTTTGACGTAACCTACACAATGTCCATGTCTGGAGTTCTAGCACTAACTAAGCAATGTCCATGTTGGAGTTGTGCACTAACTAAAGCAATGTCCATGTTGGAGTTGTAGCACTAACTACAGCAATGTCCATGTTGGAAGTTGTAGCACTAACTACAACAATGTCCATGTTGGAGTTGTTGCACTAACTACAGCAATGTCCATGTTGAAGTTGTAGCACTAACTACAGCAATGTCCATGTTGAAGTTGTTGCACTAACTACAGCAATGTCCATGTTGGAAGTTGTAGCACTAACTACAGCAATGTCCATGTTGAAGTTGTAGCACTAACTACAGCAATGTCCATGTTGGAGGCACATACCTTTTACATGTGTATGCTCAGTGTGATCGCTGTCAGCTGGACTTGAGGGCAGTGGATTAAATCTCAGTGAGGGTCAAGGCTGACAGTTTACTATTATAGTTTGGGCAATGCATATCTTTATAAATAAAGGAAAAGAACAGGCCTGGTGTAGAATAAAGGATATGGATACCGTAGAGAATGGACTAGTAATGGATCAAGCAATGGATCAAGCAATGATTCAGACTAATGTTATGAATGTTCTAAGGAAGACAGAACATGTAACCAACTCAAGGAATTGAGGTTAATCTACATCCCTAACCAGACTGCAGAAATATCAAATCGAACGTTGTGCTGCTAGATAATAACACTAAACTTGAAGCTAAAGAGGAGAAATAGTACAATAACACAGATCTGATGTCGTTAGTGGCCGCCGCCGTGTGGATACCGATGAAGAGATCAGAACACTTATAATTGGTTCAATTTTCAGTCATGATAGTCTGTCGACTAAACTCAGTTATTTTAGCTAACAGTATCGATCCTCTTATGTATCTGCTTAAACTAACAGCATCGATCCTCTTATGTATTGCTTAAACTAACAGCATCGATCCTCTATGTATTGCTTAAACAACAGCATCGATACTCTTCTGATAACAAGTTCGATACATGTATACTAACAACAGCATCGATACTCTTATGTATTTGCTTAAACTAACAGCATCGATATTCTACTGTATTTACTTAAACAAACAGCATCGATACTCTTCTGTATTTACTTAAAATAACAGTATCTATACTATCCTTATTAACTTAAACTAACAGTATCGATACTCTCCCTGTTTGCTTAAACTAACTGCATCGATACTCTCCTGTATTTGCTTAAACTAACATCATCGATACTCTCCTTATTTTCTTAAACTAACAGTATCGATACTCTCCCTGTTTGCTTAAACTAACTGCATCGATACTCTCCTGCATTTGCTTAAACTAACATCATCGATACTTTCCTTATTTTCTTAAACTAACGGTATCGATACTCTCTTGTATTTGCTTAAACTAACAGCATCGATACTCTCCCGTATTTGCTGAAAGAGACTAGGCACTCACTGATCGTTCTGACATGCAATGACTTCAATTCTATTGACTAACTAATGTGCAACTTTTGTTTATAACCAGCTAATGGTTATCTATAATTAGTAGCTGGGGATTTCCAGAGTGTCCAATATTTGATGTGAATATGCATGCTATAGTTACCATGACGACTGCCTCACTATGTAATGTCCATGGCAGTTGTATTTTAACAATATGATTTAATTTTTGCTGAGCTCAGCAAAACTGGACAACAATGACGGAATATCAAACAGAATAATATTGATGGCAATGTCGTGAAGGACAGGAGCACACAATACGAACTGGCGAACAAGTAATACGGACTGGCGTACAAATAACATGGTCTGGCGAACAAACAGTTTTTTAATATGACACATCATACACGAAGAATATTAGATATATTGGGATTAAGTGAGGGGAGATGGCCTGGAACAGATAGAAGAGTAGTTAGTAGATTAACTTTCATATATTTAGGAGAGAGGTTGGTAAGCATTTTAAAGGGTGGGGGCATACTGGTTAACTGGGCCGGAGGTTTGAAATTTGCAGATGATATTAACTTGTTAAGTAGAAACAACCAAGATATGCAAAGAAAAACAGACAACTTGTCATCTATAGCATCAAAAGTTGGACTGCAGATAAGCTATGAAAAACAAATATAATGAAGACACCTATGACAAGTAATGCAGATATCACACTGGAATCTAAAATGATAAAAATAACAGAGCAGTTCACCTATTTGGGTAGCAATTTTGATTGCACAGGAAATGTTAAAAAGAAATTATGATACGAATTGGCAAAGCAACAACAGCTTTTAAAAGTTTAAATAAAATATGGAACTGCAAGTTAAATAGTATTAAAACTAAATTACGAATTTTCAATTCAAATGTTGTATCAATCCTAATATATGCCAGCGAGAGTTGGAAAATGACTAAAGATATAGAAAACAAGTTGAATGCATTTGAAAATAGATGTCTGCGAAAAATAATGAATATAAAATTGGATGAATTCAAGAGAAGTGATGAAATCAGAGAAATGTCTGACCAACCACTAGTGACAACTGTTATAAGAAAGAGAAGATGGAGATATGTTAGATACACCTTGAGAAGAAATGTCTGGTCAACCACTAGTAACAACTGTTATAAGAAAGAGAAGATGGAAATATGTTAGATACACCTTGAGAAGATGGAGATATGTTAGATACACCTTGAGAAGAAATGATCAAAGAATATCTTGTTGAAGTGGGATGCAAAGGGTTCAAGAAAGAGAGGACGACCTAAGGAGACCCTGAAGCGAAATTTGTTGACAGAAGCAAGAAATATCGGTCTCAGTTCCGTGAGTTAGATTGAGCGAGTTGCCCAGGATAGAGCGGTATGGAGAAATTACTTGCTTTCTTCTATGTAATGCATAACGGTACCAGAGAAATTATTATTATTATTAGACACAAAGAATACATATAGACGTTTTATTCAAGTGAATAATTATGATCACAGTAACCGTTAGCTCTAGGCTTCCGACATTGATGCATCTAGTTATCAAATCACTATGATCTAACAAAGACTCGTATACATATTTTAGTCAATTCATGTATTCTTTATTTATCGTCATTTATTTTATTTGTATATGTCTAGTTTTAACTTCCAGTCCAACTTTGCTATTATTTGTTAATGTCTAGTTTCAACTTCCAGTCCAACTTTGTTATTATTTGTTAATGTCTAGTTTTAACTTCCAGTCCAACTTTGCTATTATTTGTTAATGTCTAGTTTTAACTTCCAGTCCAACTTTGTTATTATTTGTTAATGTCTAGTTTTAACTTCCAGTCCAACTTTATTATTTGTTAATGTCTAGTTTTAACTTCCAGTCCAACTTTGCTATTATTTGTTAATGTCTAGTTTTAACTTCCAGTCCAACTTTGCTATTATTTGTTAATGTCTAGTTTCAACTTCCAGTCCAACTTTGCTATTATTCTTATCCAATAGAAGAACTTGTCTTGTCTAATAAGCAAGTTGATGGACACGTGATACTATCGTCTGAGCTAACAGATTATTGATATGTGTCAGGTGTTTGCATAGAAGCTTTCAAATGAGGACAGATTTGTTGAAAAGTCCATGTATTATTGAGATATTTCTGTCAAGTATGGTAACGAAACATGGACAACAGAAGATGAGGAAGATGATGAACGTAGAATAATTCAGCGGCTCTGCTAAAAAATACAATCCTTTTCAACTTACTGAAAGTATCAGCAAGAGAACATACTCTGTCGCACTTACTCTAGGAAAATTGATATATTGTTTCAAACTAACACTGAAAGTTGTACACTCATTATCAGCGAGGTTAACTATTAACTGAAAGCTGACATAGCGAGAGGTTAACTTTAGACTTGGTATAACTAGAGGTTAACTAGAGAGTTGGTATAACGAGAGATTAACTAGAGAGTTGGTATAACGAGAGATTAACTAGAGAGTTGGTATAACGAGAAGTTAACTAGAGAGTTGGTATAAAGTGAAGTTAACTGGAGAGGTGGTTTAACGAGAGTTTAATTATAGAGTTGGTATAACGAGGATTAATTATAAAGGGTATAATAGAGATAAACCTAGAGAGTTGGTATAACAGAGTTAACTAGAGGTTGGTATAACGAGAGATTAACTAGAGTTAGGATATAACGATGAAGTTAACTAGAAAGTTGGTATAACAGATAGTTAATAGAGAAGTTCAGTATAACGAGAGATTAACTAAGAGACTTGGATAATTGAGAGAAGCAGAAATTGGTTCAAGTGAGTTAGATTGGAGAGTTGGGATTAACGAGAGAATTATGTAGTTGTATAACGAGGAATTAATTATTAATTGACGAATACATAGAGATTAATGATAATTGTATAACTAGAGGTTAACTTTAGAGATCTGTATCAACATATGATTAACTAAAGATTGGTATACAAATTAATAGTAAGTTGTATCATACGTATTAATTTGTAATGTTAGTTTAACAAGTTAACTTTGATTAGTTGTATAATGCTGAGGTTAACTCAGAGACTTTGCTATAATGAGAGATTTAATTTAGAGACTTGGTATATTAATGAGTTAACTTAGAGATTGGTATATGTATACAGTTTCAACTTCAGAGTTGTATAGATATGTAGTTAACTTCAGAGATTGTATATGATGAGTTAACTGAAGTTGTATATTGAAGCAGTTAATTTAGAGATTGTATATGTATGAGTTAACTTAGAGAGTTGCTATAATGAATGTCTAGGTTTAACTAGAATTGCTATACGAGAGATTAACTAGAATTGTATAATGAGAGTTAATCTATAGAGTTGGGTATAACAGAGATTAACTAGAAGTTGGTATAACAGAGATTAACTGAAGAGTTGGCTAACAGAAGTTTCAGAGTTGTATATAGAGAGTTAACTAGAAGTTGTCATAAGAGATTTAATGAAGTTGGTATAACTAGGGAACTAGAGAGTGGTATAACGAGAGTTAACTCAGAGATCTGTAAAATAATTAACTAGAAGTTGGAGAACTATGGATTAACTAGAAGTATGGTCACTAACATGAGATTGAACTATAGAGTTCGTTTTAACTGATGAGGTTAACTAGAGAGTTGGTAGAACGAGAGATTAACTAGAGAGTTGGTATAACGAGAGGTTAACTAGAGAGTTGGTATAACTAGAGATTAACTAGAGAGTTGGTATAACTAGATATTAACTAGAGAGTTGGTATAACTAGAGATTAACTAGAGAGTTGGTATAACTAGAGATTAACTAGAGAGTTGGTATAACTAGAGATTAACTAGAGAGTTGGTATAACGAGAGATTAACTAGAGAGTTGGTAGAACGAGAGATTAACTAGAGAGTTGGTATAACGAGAGGTTAACTAGAGAGTTAATACTACCGGTAACGATTCTTGATACCTTTGCTAGTTGGACCAAACACAATGTGATATAAAACGCCGACAGGTTTGGCTGCTGAACGATAATAGTTTTATCTGCTGTGAAATGTTTAGCTCATCGATTTGTTAAATATTGCGTGGCATTCATCTCAGGGGGGATACACAACCCATCCTGTTTTAGTTTGAGTGTAGTCGACATTTCAAACAGAACAATATGATTTGCCCTGTCAGCAGTTTAGTATCATATTATTCCAAACGTAAATCGTAAAACCAAAAAGGCAAAGTGTAACCGGATCAATGGCTCGTGATATGCATGTAAGTTAGTGATGTGATGTGATATAGTTGGTGATGTGATATGTGTTAGTGATATGATATGTAGTTGGTGATAGCATGTAAGTTAGTGATGTGATATGTGTTAGTGATGTGATATGTAGTTAGTGATGGATATGTAAGTTATGATGTGATATGTAAGTTGGTGATGTGATATGTAAGTTAGTGATGTGATATGTAAGTTGGTGATGTGGATATGTAAGTTGTGATGTGATATGTAAGTTAGTGATGTGATATGTAAGTTGGTGATGTGATATGTAAGTTAGGAGGGATATGTAAGTTAGTGATGTATGGTTAGTATGATATGATTGGTGATGTGATATGTAAGTTAGTGATGTGATATGTAAGTTGGTGATGTGATATGTAAGTTGGTGATGTGATATGTAAGTTAGTGATGTGATATGTAAGTTAGTGATGTGATATGTAAGTTGGTGATGTGTATCATGTGTTAAGTATGGTGTGATGTGATATGTAAGTTAGTGATGTGATATGTAAGTTAGTGATGTGATATGTAAGTTGGTGATGTGATATGTAAGTTGGTGATGTGATATGTAAGTTAGTGATGTGATATGTAAGTTAGTGATGGATATGTAAGTTAGTGATGTGATATGTAAGTTAGTGATGTGATATGTAAGTTGGATGTATATGTAGTGATGCATAGTAAGTTAGTGATGTGATATGTAAGTTGGTGATGTGATATGTAAGTTGGTGATGTGATATGTAAGTTAGTGATGTGATATGTAAGTTAGTGATGTGATATGTAAGTTAGTGATGTGATATGTAAGTTAGTGATGTGATGTGATATGTAAGTTAGTGATGTGATGTGATATGTAAGTTAGTGATGTGATATGTAAGTTAGTGATGTGATATGTAAGTTAGTGATGTGATATGTAAGTTAGTGATGATGATATGTAAGTAAGTTAGTGATGTGATATGTAAGTTAGTGATGTGATATGTAAGTTAGTGATATGTAAGTGTTAGTGATGTTTAGTAAGTGGTGAGGATGGATAGTCATGTGTTAGGATGGTGATAGTAAGTTGAGAGATGGTGTAGTCAAGTGGTTAGAGTGTGAGAAGTGGTTAGAAGATGGTAGTAAGTGTTGGGAGGTGTAGTAAAGTGTTAGGAGTGATTAGTAAGGGTTAGGATATGATAGTAAGTTAGGAGTGGTAGTGTGGTTAGGAGGTGATGTATAAGGTTAGGAGGGTGTATATGGTAAGTTAGAATGTTAAGTAGGATGATATCATGATTTAGGCATGATTGATAGGGTAAGTAGATGGAAGTAAGTGCAATCTCTATATGATCTTTAGGATGGATAATGTGTGTGATGTGACATGTAAGTTGGTGATGTGATATGTAAGTTAGTGATGTGATATGTAAGTTAGTGATGTGATATGTAAGTTGGTGATGGGATATGTAAGTTAGTGATGTGATGTGATATGTAAGTTGGTGATGTGATGTGATATGGTAGTTAGTGATGTAATATGTAAGTTAGTGAAGTGATATGTAAGTTAGTGATATGATATGTAAGTTAGTGATATGCATGTAAGTTAGTGATGTGATATGTAAGTTGGTGATGTGATATGTAAGTTAGTGATGATATGTAGTTAGTGATGTGATATGTAAGTTGGTGATGTGATATGTAAGTTGGTGATGTGATATGTAAGTTAGTGATGTGATATGTAAGTTAGTGATGGATATGTAGTTAGTGATGTGATATGTAAGTTAGTGATGTGATATGTAAGTTAGTGATATGTAAGTGGTTAGAGAGATGGTGTAGTCAAGTGGTTAGAGAGATGGTGTAGTCAAGTGGTTAGAGAGATTGTGTAGTCAAGTGGTTAGAGAGATGGTGTAGTCAAGTGGTTAGAGAGATGGTGTAGTCAAGTGGTTAGAGAGATGGTGTAGTCAAGTGGTTAGAGAGATGGTGTAGTCAAGTGGTTAGAGAGATGGTGTAGTCAAGTGGTTAGAGAGAGGGTGTAGTCAAGTGGTTAGAGAGAGGTGATGTAGTCAAGTGGTTAGAGAGATGGTGTAGTCGAGTGGTTAGAGAGATAGTGTAGTCAAGTGGTTAATGCAAAAAGGGGAAGACACTCCAACCTAGATTTCGGCATGGACTTAGAGATGAGCTGGAAGAGAAGAGAGACAAGTACAACATCTCCTGATATATCTTTGCGAGACGATAATCGTGGGAGGAATAACGCAGTTTACTATTGAGAGTTAGAACATAGTTTAGTCCTGTGAGAAATAGCGCTATTTTCTCACCTGTCTTTGCAATCATTGCTTTCTGCAGTAACAAATATTGTTCTTTAGTACTAGTTAGTGCAAGCAAATCTTCAGTGCTAGTTTGCGCAAGACTTCAGTGCTAGTTAGCGCAAGCAAGACTTCAGCGCTAGTTAGAGCAAGGCTTCATTGCTAGTTTGCGCAAGACTTCAGTGCTAGTTTGTGCAAGACTTCAGTGCTAGTTAGCGCAAGCAAGACTTCAGTGCTAGTTAGAGCAAGACTTCAGTGCTAGTTAGAGCAAGACTTCATTGCTAGTTAGAGAAAGACTTCAGTAAGAGCAAGAGCTTACTAGTTAGAGTAAGACATCATTTAGTTAGAGAAAGACTCTCACTGTTGCATCAGCTTAAAGCAAGCTTTAGTGCTAGTTAGTAGCAAATCTTCATTGCTAGTTTGAGAAAGACTTCAGTGCTAGTTAGAAGAAGACTTCAGTGCTAGTTAAGAAGACTTCAGTGCTAGTTAAGCAAGACTTCAGTGCTAGTTAGAGCAAGACTTCATGCTAGTTAAAGAAGACTTCAGTGCTAGTTAAAGAAAGACTTCAGTGCTAGTTAAAGAAAGACTTCAGTGCTAGTTAAAGCAAGACTTCAGTGCTAGTTAGAACACGTCTTTACTCTCCTTTCTGTTCATTTTTACAGTAGAAAGTTATATCTTCTTCTCTACACTTTTCTCGAATCCTAAAATGCCTCAGAAGGGCAGTCACAAAGAGATTCTAGATAGCAATCTACAACATAACATATGCTCAGATAGCAATCTACAACATAACATATGCTCAGATAGCAATCTACAACATAACATATGCTCAGATAGCACATAATATATGCGCCATTTTGATGGCAGGAACTGGCTACAGAAAACTATACCTTGGCTGCAGAATAGTTCGGCAACACTTAAGAGCCATCTCGTCCCTTAAATGCGTTGAACAAAGATGGAAACATCCTACCAGGAAAACAGACTGCCGATCATTTTGCAGACTCCTTTGCTAAAGACAACAATATTGAAATTAGCACAATGAAACAGCAAGAGATTCGTGAGAAAAGCAAAATGTTGAGCAAGATGAAACATCCTGAAGTATGAAGACCCCAATCACATTTAAAGAACTGAAACTAGCAATATCCAAATTAAAATTGAGAAAATCACCAGGAGCTGTTGGAGTGTCCAATGAGATGATTAAGAACTTGGAACTGCGCAAAAACAAAGCTACTGCAGATTTACAATAATTGTTGGATCTTGGGTCAAGTTCCACAGACCTGGAGAGAAGCAATCATGATACCTCTCTCGAAACCTGGAAAAGATAGTTCTTCTGCCTCCAGCTACCAACCGATCAGTCTTACAAGTTGTCTCTGCAAAACAATGGAACGTATAATCAATCTCCGACTGCAGTGGTATCTTGAAAGTGAGAACATTCTTGTGTCACAGCAGGCAGGTTTCAGGCAGTGCTACTCCACTGAAGATCAAGCAACGTACCTTTCTCAGGAGATTGAGGATGCGTTCCAAGATAAGAAACTGGTACTAGCGACATGGATAGACCTAAGGAAAGCCTTTGACAAGGTTTAGAAAGAAGGACTGCTGAAGAAACTGAGAAATAGTAGAATAAAGGGTAGGATGTACAGATGGATAAAGCATACTTACATAACAGAAAAGCCAGAGTGCATCTAGATGGTCTCAAGAGTAAAAAGTTCTACTGCGCATGGCGTCCTCAAGGGGAGTATTGTCCCTACACTCTTCTTGATTTTCATCAACGACCTGGTTGCTGAGTTACCACAAGGAGTAAAAGTTGCAATGTACGCTGATGATCTGGTAATATGGTGCCCAAATGAGTATGCAACAGTGGCCACCAAATTGATACAAAGAGCTGTAGATGCCTTAACCTCATGGGCAACACAAGGATGGTAGTACCGTTGAGAATCCAAACACAGAAACACATAAGTGTAGCACTACACTCTTTACTCTCTCTCTCTCCCAAACACAGATAAGTGCAGCATTACACTCTTTACTCTCTCTCTCCTAAACACACAGATAAGTGCAGCACTACACTCTTTACTCTCTCTCTCTCTCCTAAACACAATAAAAGATTGCAGCACTACACTCTTACTTCTCTCTCTCCCAAACACAGATAAGTGCAGCACTACACTCTTTACTCTCTCTCTCCCAAACACAGATAAGTGACCACCACTGTACACTCTTTTACTCTTCTCTCCTAAACACAGATAAGTGCAGCACTACACTTCTCTCTCTCAACTCTCCTCTCTCTCTCCTAAACACAGATAAGTGCAGCACTACACTCTTTACTCTCTCTCTCCCAAACACAGATAAGTGCAGCACTACACTCTTTACTACTTCTCTCTCCCAAACAAAAAGTGGCTACCATTAAACAAATAGAGAAGAAGAGCAACATATCTGTCTCCCAGAGTTATCTCGTCCTCATAGAAGTTATCTGTCTTTCCCGAGTTTATCTGTCTCAGAGTTATCTGTTTCAGAGTTATCTGTCTCAGAGTTATCTGTCTCAGAGTTACATTAGAAAATAGACTGACATGGAAGCAGCACATCAACAAAGCAGCAAGAAAGGCCAGGAGGAAGCTAGCCATCCTGAGAAAATTAAGTGAAACAACATGGGGTGCCAGCCAAAAAATATTTATCAGCAGGGCATACGACCACACCTGGAATATGGGTCAGCTGCATGGTGTCCAGCATCAAATACCACATTAGGAGAACTGGATAAGGTGAAAACAGGCGCTTCGTGTCATTACAAGAGCAATGAAATCAACACCAATAGTGGAGATGGAAAGAGTGGGGGAATACAAGAATGAGAGAACGCAGAGACACAAAATAATGATGCAGGCAGAAAAGTTTCTGAGTATGCCAAGCCACCCAATGGAAAACAGATTCCAAAATCTAGCAATGGGGCGGCTGAAAAGAAGCAGCTTTATTCATCAGGTCAAAAGACTGAATATGCAAACTTCAGACCTACCAAAAGTTGGCATCCCCTAAAGTCTGTGCCAGAGCAAACCTCTTAGAGAGAGGAGACTGAACCAGAAGTATGTATCCAGACAGAAGTTAAAGGAATACTCGACAAGGATGAGCAGAACAGCATACAACGCAAGACAGTCACTCAGTTTACTTGATGAAGAATACCCACATGATCTCTGGGTCCGGGTATACACGGATGGGTCAGCAAAATGCAGTGAAGAATGGAGGAGCAGGAGAGTACATAGAATACCCAAACAACGCTAGAGATTCGATTAAAGTACCAACAGGGAAATTCTGTCACAACTCACAACTATGATGTAGAAATTCAGGCAATCAAGGTGACAACTGAGAAACTGTTTAATACCAGACTTGATATACAACCTGTTGTATTTTTGATATATGCAAAATCAGCACTCCAAGCACTTCAGTTCAAAAAATTGCCAGGTGTACAGACCCTACTGTCTAAATTGTCCAAGCATCGCAGGGTCGTCTTGCAGTGGATACCATCTCACTGTGGAATACCAGGAAAGAAACCCGAACCGATTGGCCAAGGAAGGTGCTGCAGAAGAGCAACCGGATGTGCCAGTTACCTACCACCAAAAGAAAAGGATGATTAAATCAATGAGAAAGCCACAAATACCAACACAAGACGATTACTATAATATGAGCAGATTGGAACAAGTTGTCATTCTGCACCTTAGAACAGGACACAATCGACTCCGCAGCCACATGTATACAAAATTCAAGATTGGAAATTCAGCCATGTGTACATGTGGACAGGCAAACCAGACTGCAGAGTACATACTTCAAGACTGCCTCGAATATGATACACTGAGGCAAACTCACTGGCCTAACGAAACAACACTAGACATAAAACTACACAGACCTTTGTGTGAGCTACAAAAGATAGTGAAGCTTATACAAGAGACAACATTGAATACCTAATAATGACAATATTTCAAGCGATCGGACGGAAGGAAGGATACAAGAGACAACATTGAATATATAGACAATATTTCAAGCGATCGGACGGAAGGACTACCGGACACAACTAATGGTTTGTCATTTGACATTCATTCATAAAATGAGCAACTCAAAAACTAGACATGACTGAAGACATGACTGAAGCCATGACTGAAGACATGACTGAAGCAGATAATGGGAACAATAAAACTAGACATGATTGAAGCAGGTAATGAGAAGTACAATAAAAACATCAGAAATGACTTACCTGTATATTTAATATCAACTCCAAGCTAATAGCTCATGTGTTCATGTCAGAAAACACATCTATATTTAAACACTGAAACGTCTACCTCAAGTTTATTTAATATTCATCCATTCAAATTTTAATATAATACAAAAACTAGGCTATCCATTTTAGTTGCAGTTTTGTGTATGCTCAGAAGGAGCTAGTCTATTTTCTACTAACATCAACAACAACAAAAAACCTCGAGGAAATGAATGCGCAGATTTAGAAATGAAAGTTTAGAAGTGTACATACGAATTAGATCTGTTGTAGTCGAACGTCCAAGTTAGTGACTTGATTTGAACGTAGCATTGAGAACTATGTCACATCGAGACAAGATTTGGGAAAATCGAGTTCCGTGTTCTGTTTGCCACGTCGCCATGCCGGAGTGAGAGATGGAGACAGTGGGTGAGTGAGGAGGCCACACGATGTGGGTAACTCATGTGTATAGGTTGAGAGAATTGATAGAGCTATGGCGAGGATAGGAATGAGGCATGGTTCTAAATTTCCGTCGTTAGAGTATTCACGAATTATTTTTTTTGGGGGAATATATAAAAGTAATCAATTTAAACGACGGGTTCAGGCATTGACATCTAAAGGAAAGTTTTTAGTGAGGTGACAAGTTGTCAGTGAATGATCCCAGCATGAAGCGATGGCAATATTGGCTGCAGAAATATATTTTTTTGTCTATTAGAACAGCTGCACGCAATGTGAATCTAATTAATGGCTCAAATTAACCAATTTTAGATGCTATTAAATTATCAAAGTGGAAGGAATTACTGTCGAAATTTGGAATGTGCACTTAGTAATCACGATTTCTCTGCATAAAAACTACTACTACTGCTGCTGCGATGCTGCGCTGATGCTGCTGCTGCAATAATTAGACATGAGTCAGCACTGGTTTCTTCTATCATCTTCTATCATCTTCTATCATCTTTCTAGAATATTCTGCCTCAATGAGTCGTAGAGTGCTATCATCTTCTTTCTAGAATATTCTGCCTCAATGAGTCGTAGAGTGCTATCATCTTCTTTCTAGAATATTCTGCCTCAATGAGTCGTAGAGTGCTATCATCTTCTTTCTAGAATATTCTGCCTCAATGAGTCGTAGAGTGCTATCATCTTCTTTCTAGAATATTCTGCCTCAATGAGTCGTAGAGTGTAAATATATTATTGTTCTAGTATCGAGCAGAAGTGAAGAAACGCAGGGTTTACTAATAGACGATTTGACTGAAATATTGAACATCTGTAATAGACAAATCATTTGTAGCATCATCATAATACCATCATCATTACTCGTATCATCATCATCGTCGTCATTATAGCATGATCAGTTTCCCTCACGACCACCGTCATCATTAACATCATCGATATTATCTGCACCACCGTCAATCTTACCATCATCATCACTATCTGATTCACCTTCAATCTTACCATCATCATCACTATCTGATTCACCTTCAATCTTACCATCATCATCACTATCTGATTCACCGCCAATCTTACCATCATCATCACTATCTGATTCACCTTCAATCTTACCATCATCATCACTATCTGATTCACCGTGAATCTTACCATCATCATCACTATCTGATTCACCGTCAATCTTACCATCATCATCACTATCTGATTCACCGTCAATCTTACCATCATCATCACTATCTGATTCACCGTGAATCTTACCATCATCATCACTATCTGATTCACCGTCAATCTTACCATCATCATCACTATCTGATTCACCGTGAATCTTCATCATCATCACAATTCCTTAATTTACATACATAAACTAGGACTTACCATATTCCTATTGAGTTTCCTTACTCCTCAAATGACTAGTCTTTTTCTACTACATTCACTCAATCACACAAATACTTCTGATTCACGTGAATCTACCATCATCAGACTATCTGATTACCTTGAAATTTACCAAATCATCACTATCGAATTCTAACCTTCTGTTACTCAACTCCAATCATCACTTGATTCTGAACTTACCCATCTATCATACTATCTGATTCACCGTCAATTTACCATCATCATCATATCTGATTCACCTTCAATCTTACCATCATCGTCACTATCTGATTCCCGTGAATCTTACCATCATCGTATGATGATTCACCGCAATTTACCATTATCATCAAAATCTGATTACGTGAATCTTACCATCAGATACACTGATTCACCGTTCAAATCTTACCATCGTATCACATCGATTCACCTTCAATCTTACCATCATCATCACTATCTGATTCACTCAATCTTACCATCATCATCACTATCGCATTACCTCTGCAATCTTACCTATCATCATATCTGTTCAGTGAATCTTCCATCATCATAGCTATCTGATTCACTCAATCTACCATCATATCTATCTATTCACCGTAATCTACTCATCATCACATCTGAATTACCTTAATCTTACCATCATCATCACATCTGTTATGCTTTAATCATCATAAATATGATTCACCGTCGAATCTTACCATCATCATCACTATTATTCACCTGAATTTCCTGCATCATCACTACTGACTTACCTTGCAATCTTACCATCATCTCACTATCTAGATTCACTGCAATCTTACCATCATCATCTATCTGATTCACCTTCATCTTTCATCATCATCTATCTATTCACCTTCAATCTACCATCATCATACTATCTGATTCACCTTCAATCTTAATCTATCAGTATCTGATTCACCTTCAATTTCCAGATATCACTATCTGATTCACTGAATCTTACCATCATCATCTATCTGTTCACCTTCAATTTCCATCATCATCACATCGATTCACCGTGAATCTTACCATCATCCACTATCTGATTCTAATCATCTCATCAATATCTGTAGATCTATCATCTATCTGTTCTACCGTCAATCTTACTCTCATCATATCGATTCCGTGAATCTACCATCATCATCACTATCTGAATTTCCCCTTTCAATCACTACATCATCACTATCTATTCAGCAATCTTACTCATCTCACTATTGATTCCGTTCAATCTTACATCATCACTATCTGATTCACCGTCAATCTTACATCATCATCACATCTGATTCACCGTCAATCTTACTCATCATCCTATCTATTCAGTAATCTTCTGCATCTCAATGATTCACCGTAGATCACTCATCATCATATCTGTTCACCGCCAATCTTCCATCATCATCAATATCTGATTCACGTGATTACCATCATCATACTATTGATTCACTAATCTTACATCATATACTATCTGATTACTGTCAATCTTACCTATCATCACATCTGATTCCCCTCAATCTTACCATCTATCACTATCGATTCACCTCAATCTTACCATCAATCACTATCTGATTCACCTTCAATCTTACCTATCATCACTATCTGTCGTGAATCTTACATCATCATCACTATCTGATTCACCTTCAATCTTACCATCATCATCACTATCTGATTCACCGTCAATCTTACCATCATCATCACTATCTGATTCACCTTCAATCTTACCATCATCATCACTATCTGATTCACCGTCAATCTTACCATCATCATCACTATCTGATTCACCGTGAATCTTACCATCATCATCACTATCTGATTCACCGTGAATCTTACCATCATCATCACTATCTGATTCACCTTCAATCTTACCATCATCATCACTATCTGATTCACCGTCTTATCATCATCTCACTACACAATCAACATCCGTTTCCTCAGACAACAACATACAAAGCTTATAACCAAGTACCTTCCATTCACGAAACCTAGATCACATTTTGCTGATATCATTTCTTAAATTGTCACTAGTTCTTGATCGTTTTCCACCCTCAATCTGGATTTGTACATCCCAAATTGGTTTGATATAAAAGTGTCACATTTGTGAATAAAACATTCCGGTCAACAAGTTGCAAGAATGTGAAAGATTGATATAAATAACAGATTCTGAAGCAATAAACGTCTTGCAATCTGACTTTGTTGTTCTATTTATATGCTCTGTAGTTGACGTAGAGGTCCTACTTCTAGTCACTCCCTGGGTTGTAGAGGTCCTACTTCTAGCCACTCTCTGGGTTGTAGAGGTTCCACTTCTAGCCACTCCCTGGGTTGTAGAGGTTCACTTCTAGCCACTCCTGGGATGTAGAGGTTCCACTTCTAGCCACTCCTGGGTGTAGAGGTTCACTTCTAGCCCTCCCTGAGTGTAGATATCATTCAGAAAAACACTCAGATAATACTATTAAATGTTCTCCTTGAGCCCTTCCTTGAGACTTCCTCCAACAGGGAAGTGGACAATGCTCATAGTACATTGCACTTTCATCATCTTCCTAATTTAGATAATATGAGTGATGGAGAAGATAACAAATAGAACAAAAAGAATTACAGTAAACACAATGATAAATTAGAAGACATAGATAAGACAAGTGGTAGACAAAGAGAAGAGAAATGAAAGACTAGCGACGAGAGAGAGAGAAAGAGAAGAGAAATGAAAGACTAGCGACGAGAGAGAGAGAGAAAGATAAGAGAAATGAAAGACTAGCGACGAGAGAGAGAGAAAGAGAAGAGAAATGAAAGACTAGAGACGAGAGAGAGAAAGAGAAGAGAAATGAAAGACTAGCGAGAGAGAAGAGAGAAGAAGAAGGAAAGAGAAGAACTAGGACGAGAAGAAGAAGGAAGAGAAAGAAAGACAGGACAGATGAAAGATAGAGAAAGAGAAATGAAAGACTAGCGAGAAAGAAAGAAGAGAAGAGAATGAAAGATAGCGAGAGAGAGAGAAAGAAGAGAAATGAAAGACTAGGACGAGAAAGAAAGAGAAGAAAGAAAGACAGGAGAGAAGAGAAGAGAAGAGAAATGAAAGACTAGCGAGCGAGAAGAGAAAGAAAGAAATGAAAGAAGACTAGACGAGAGAGAAAGAGAAGAGAAATGAAAGACTAGCGACGAGAGAGAGAGAGAAAGAGAAGAGAAATGAAAGACTAGCGACGAGAGAAGAGAAAGAAAGAAAGACTGAAAGACAGGACGAGAAGAGAAAGAAAGAGGAAATGAAAGACAGAGAGAGAAAGAAAGAAGGAAATGAAAAGACTAAGGACGAGAGAGAGAGAAAGAGAAGAGAAATGAAAGACTAGCGACGAGAGAGAGAAAGAGAAGAAAATGAAAGACTAGCACGAGAGAGAGAAGAAAGAAAGAAATGAAAGACTAGGAAGAGAGAGAAAGAAAGAAGGAGAAAGAAGAGAGAGAGAAGAAAGAAGGAATGAAAGACTAGACGAAGAGAGAGAAAAGAGAAGAGAAAGAGAAATAAAAGAAAATAAAAGTTAAAACTTGCAACGAATGAAGAAAGTGGAAAGTACAAAACGTTGACAAAGAAAAGGAAATTCAAAGAATAAGATCGCAGTGAGGGAAAAACAGGAAAAATTGAGTAATATTTATTCTATTTAATTTAGAAAAAACCTTCAAGCTATATAGACGGATATAGCAATATGTACAAATGTCAAAGTAGTCACATAAGTCAGACAGTAAATAATGTCAGACATGTCACATAATAGTCAGACATGTCACATAATGTCAGATATGTGAATAATTTCACGATATGGACGATATAAATATAGTCACATAATGTCAGATATGTCACATAATGACAGACATGTCAAAATTAGCAATGTAGACCAGATACAAGCAAAAATGTCACATAATGTAGACATGTCACATAATGACAGAATCACAATGACAGACATGTCACATAATTCAAGCTATGGACCTGATACTAGCAATATGTAACATAATGTCAGACATGTCACATAATGGCAGATAGATCAATAAATGGCAGAATGCGAGAATGTCAGAAATGTAAAATGTCGACAGAGACATAATGGAGAATGAATAATAATGGCAGAATGTCACATAATGAGAACATGTCAATAATAGCAGAATGAGCAAAATGTCAGACATGTACACAAATTCAAGATATGGAACTGATACTAGCAATATGTCACAAATGCAGACATGACATAATGTCAGACATGTCATATAATAGTCAGAATGACATAATGTCAGACATGTCACATAATGTCAGACATGTCAATAATGTCAGACATGAATACATAAAGTCGAGACAGTAGATGGCAGACATGTGACATAAATGCTTACTTATCAGAGAGAAATAAGATTCTCCCACACAAAGCACAAACTCCACACACAATCCCACACACTAACACACACTCCACACACTCTCTACACATACTCCGCACATGACTAGCACACACATCATCTCTCAAACACAAACAACACACGCTCACACAAATAACAACACATCACACTCTCACAACACACTACTCTCTCTCACATACACACTTCTACGACAAATACCACAACACACACCCTAAACACACACACACATACAAACAGATCGTAAAACGTGTTGTGAATAGTTTAAGTAGTTCAAGTCAACTAAAGAATTTATAACGTCACTGATTAGTAGCAGTATTTATTGATTGTGAATTTGGATGTATCCTTTCTGAAGATCGTGATGTATCTAGAGTTATTGTCAGCTAGAAAACAGACAGGGAAAAATGTAGAAATGGCAATTAGAAGATCATATTAGATTTGAAACACTTTTCAGTGTAATAATAGTTGGGCGAGGACTGTCTGGAGGATTTGGAGACCAAGTAATATGAAATCAACCTCTGCTCTCTCTCATACAAACACATACACACATATACACACGATGATTCGGTCATGTACCATGATGTCTGTTGCACGAAGCAAATGACCATGATGATCATAGCAGCAGGTCATAGACCAATGATGTCTGTTAGAGGTCAAGCATGACCATGATGTCTGTTGCAGCAAGTCAGTGACACTGACGTATGCAGCAGTCAAGCATAGACTTCAATTATTTATTTGTTGAATTCACGAAATAGAAACATTTAACATTCATATAAAGAAAGAAAATGGTCGAGAGAGATAAGGAGAGAAAAATAGTACATATTACCAAATCAATAGAAAAGAACAGGTTGTATCTTCAGCAGATACTGACTAAGAAGGCGTAGAGACATGTTAACAAGTACAAGATATCATTAATTGAGCAGTAACTTTCGGATATTGGCGTCCATGACAGCCGTCTGGAAAACCTCTGTTCTAGTGAGCGAGGCACAGCAGAAGATCTAAGATCGTAGTGACATCTGCACCCATCGACCTTTAGGTCTTCCTCTCAATCGTCATCCAGACACCATTTCTCTTCCAGACACCATTTCTCTTCCAGACACCATTTCTCTTCCAGGTACAAGATATACCTTACTGATATATGTCTATGTGGCACAAGCAAGTTGACAGAGACACACATTCTGCAGGTTTAAAAAAAGGGTTTTAAAAGCTGAAGGATTAACTTCATTGCACCGGGTTTTACCCAATATGACTCGGTCCCCTCTACAGAAAGGGCACGCCAGCTGCCGAGAGTATTGCACCAAGCAAGAACTCCGTATCTCCAGAAACAATCCTAGGGGTCTCTGGAAAAACTGCACACGTGAACAGAACGGTGCGGTCCGGATTCCAACCCACGACCTTCGATTCACAAGGCAAAGGGCTTAACCACTCAGCCACAGAGACCCCCGGAGTAATAGACGTCCATCGCAAGCAATGATGACAACAGTCTCAGACGTGTATTGTTGCACTTTCCGTTGTGGAGGTGACAATAGAGACAAGTACTAAAACGCAATCCTCTACCACAGGTGGGACATGAGATCCATGTGATCCATTGATCCAGAACTTGACAATATTTCTCTGTGAAGAAATTGACAATATTTCTCTGTCCAGAAATTGACAATATTTCTCAAAATCAGTGTGTTCAAAATTGCTTTTGTATTGAAATCTTGTAAAATCTTTCTGGACATTTGTTCCTACAAAGTTAATCATCATCATCATCAGGTGCCGTCTCCACATCGAAGGTTGGCTGCAATGAATCTCCAGCATCCTCTGTCTTTCGCCTTGGTGTTGCACACTGCCAGACTGTAACCTGTCCATTTCTTAAAGTTTCCTCCCACTTATCTCTCGGTCTTCCTCTTGCTCTTCTCCCCTCAACTTTCCCTCTAGTAAATGTTTTATCATGGTGTCATGTCCTTTTATGTGCCCAAAATACTTTACTTGTCTGAATTTTATTTCTGTTAATAATTGTTTCTTCATGCCTAGTTTTCCTAAAACTTGTTTATTTGTCTGTTTTTCTGTCCATGAAACTCTGCTTATTCTTCTATATATCCACATCTCAAATGCATCAATTCTGTCTTCTAACTGCTTGTTCATTGTCCATGTTTCCGAGCCATACATTAATATAGGATATATATAGCATTTGATCATTCTCATTTTTAGCCTGTTTGTGATTTGTTTGGATGTCAGTAACTTTCTCATACTATTGAAATTATCTTTGGCCATTCCTATTCTCTTTTAATTTCTGTTATACATCTGCCATCATCTGTCATCATCTGACCAAGTTAATATTCATAAGTTGACATAAGTGTCATAAGTTAATATTCATTTGATATTTGATCTTTCTTTAATGCTGATTCTCTTCCTTGTCATGTTCTTAATCTGTTGAGTATCTTCTTTCTTGAATGCTGATTCTCTTCCTTGTCATGATGTTAAACTGGCTGGTGCCCGCCTGCCCAGCGTGTTCGTAGCTCGTTGGATGACGGTGTGACAAGCCCTCTGTGAGTGCGGGTTCAAATCCGCGGGCTGGCAGAAAAGTCACAGGTTCTCCAGATTTACGGTGTTCGTGGCGCGGAATCGAAGGGTTACGATGTCCATGGCACCGAACCGAAGAGCTGAAAGCTCAAGTGCTTCTGGATCGGAAAAAAAAATAACTGTCTGGTAACTTCTCTCTTTGTTTGTTGACTTTCTGACATGTCATCATCTGATGTTTAAATATCAACATTTTATATGTTTGTCATCTTATGTGACTGTCATCATCTTATGTTAAATATCAACATTTTATTGTTTGTCATTTATGTCACTGTCATCATCTGATGTTTAAATATCAACATTTTATATGTTTGTCATCTTATGTGACTGTCATCATCTGATGTTTAAATATCAACATTTTATATGTTTGTCATCTTATGTCACTGTCATCATCTGATGTTTAAATATCAACATTTTATATGTTTGTCATCTTATGTCACTGTCATCATCTGATGTTTAAATATCAACATTTTATATGTTTGTCACTTTAGGTCACTTTTTCAGTTATTTCAGTTGCTGTAATGTCATTTTTTCATCTTATTCAACTAGAACATCGACAATTGCATTTATCTAGCCAGCTGAGAAGCTTGTTAATATTTCACTCACTCAACACCGTTCGGTGGTCGTACAACACCTCTGTCTCTCACCTCAACTTTCTGTGTCGCACCAACCTGTCTCTCTCACTCAACATCTTTCTGTAGTGACAACACCTCTGTCTCTTCACTAACACCTTATGTGGTCCTAGAACACTCTGTCTTCTCACTCAACACCTTTTCTGTGGTCGCTACAACACCTCTGTCTCTCTCACTCAACACTTTTCGCTGTCGCTACCAACACCTCTGTCTCTCTCACTCAACATCTTTTATGGTCCAGAACACCTCTGTCTCTCACTAACATCTTATGTGGTCGCTACCAACACCTCTGTCTCTCTCACTCAACATCTTATGTGGTCGCTACAACACCCTGTCTCTCTCACTCAACATCTTTATGTGGTCCTGAACACCCTGTCTCTCCACTCAACACCTTTCTGTGTCTCAACACTCTGTCTCTCCACTCAACACCTTTGTGGTCGCAGAACACCTCTGTCTCTCTCACTCAACACCTTCGTGTCGCTACCAACACCTCTGTCTCTCTCACTCAACACCTTTTCTGTGGTCGCTACCAACACCTCTGTCTCTCTCACTCAACACCGTCTCGGTGGTCGCTACCAACACCTCTGTCTCTCTCACTCAACACCTTTTACTGTGGTCCAACACTCTGTCTCTCACCATCACCTTCTGTCGTCGCACAACACCTCTGTCTCTCTCACTCAACACCTTTTCTGCTGTCGCTACCAACACCTCTGTCTCTCTCACTCAACACCGTCTCGGTGGTCTACAAACACTTTCTCTTTGGTTTCTACTAGCTCCTTATTCTCCGTGCTCTCTACAACATTTTCTCTGTGGTTTCTATTAACACTTTCTCACTCAACACCGTCTCGGTGTTCTACATAAACACTTTCTCCGTAGTTTTAATCAGCTTCTTCCCGTGGTCTCACTCATCACTCTCTCTTGATCTAGTTAGCACGTCCTTCTTAGCCGCAGTTAACCCCTACTCTGTTACATTACCAAGGAAGACGTATTGTGTCTCTGTGTATTACAAACATATTGTGTTCACTGTTATCTCTATATTGACATTGGTCTCTCTTGTCTGTGGGAGATCACTTATTAATCTTTGTCATAGGATTCGCTATTAATAATACATTGTCCGTATTTGTTCTGCTATCATGCGGGCTCAGATTGCCTGGCTAGTATCCTCATGCAGGCTCAGATTGCCTCGCTAGTATCCTCATGATTTGTCAAATCGACAAGCGTTGGCTATCATGTTTCTTATATTAACTGATGTTATCTCATTCTTCAATTATGTCTGTGTTTATTTTAGTTGAGTTTTTTATGACGTTCTTCTTTGTCTTGATTATATTTCAATGATATCACGGGCCAATTGTTGTTATAATTTCTTTTTATTTGTTTTGTTAAAGTAAGGTTTCAGTTATTGAAAGTCATCCCATGTAATACATTGTTTTGTTAAAGTAAGGTTTCAGTTACTGAAAGTCATCCCATGTAATACATTGTTTTGTTACAGTAAGGTTTTGTTACTGAAAGTCATCCCATGTAATACATTGTTTTGTTAAAGTAAGGTTTCAGTTACTGAAAGTCATCCCATGTAATACATTGTTTTGTTAAAGTAAGGTTTCAGTTACTGAAAGTCATCCCATGTAATACATTGTTTTGTTAAAGTAAGGTTTCAGTTACTGAAAGTCATCCCATGTAATACATTGTTTTGTTAAAGTAAGGTTTCAGTTACTGAAAGTCATCCCATGTAATACATTGTTTTGTTAAAGTAAGGTTTTGTTACTGAAAGTCATCCCATGTAATACATTGAGTATGAAAGTCATCAAGGAACAGTACGAAATAGTTATCCAATGGAAAATGTGAGCAAGAAATGATTGTCAATTATTGACAGAAAGTCATCCCATGAACATTGGTACGAAAAGATCCTATACGTTACGTGACTTAAGAAAATCATCCCATACGTTACGTGACTCAAGAAAATCATCCCATATGTTACGTGACTCAAGAAAATCATCCTATACGTTAGTGACTCAAGAAAATCATCCTATGTTACTGACTCGAAAAGCATCTATACGTTATGACTCAAGAAAATTTATCCAAAGTTACGTGACTCAAGAAATCATCCCATGTTACTGACAGAAACTGAAACATTGGGAAATCATTCCAAAGAATGGTCATCCTAGCACGGAAGAGGTGGCAAGGTAATTACTAAACATTAACAGAATGTTGATACATCGCCTGTCGTCGCGGTTGGTCAATGTAAATGGCTGTCAACATCATATTCTCCATGACAAGTCTCGTGAACGTGTATACGAGGTTTGTATTTGGTCTACTAGACTAAGAGATTAAACAAATAGAGAATGTTTCCCCATCTGTATCATATTTCACGTTCTATGTAATACATCTTGCATCTATTTATACTTTGTTGGATCAGATCAAACTTCATTTCAGGTCGAAGGTGTCTACGCCATTTCTGTCAATCAAATAGTCATCAATTCAACTTCCGTTTTGATTTCTCCATTACTTAATGCGTACTCTCGTACTCTCCTATTATATTTTCCTCTTTTCCAATTGCTCTAAACTGGTGCTTCTAACATATGTAAGCAAAACAACCCCTTGTATCATTTTTTACCAATCAAATTTTTTTTTTAATTTTTCGCACGCCACGCTATGAATTCTTGACGTCTGTTACGATATAAATAACATGTTGTAGAAATCACCATGCATGTAGAGTGTAGATGTCACTATAACTAACTGAAAGGGACGTACCACAGTCAGTTAGCTTCAGAATCATTATCAAGGCACTCTCAGCACATGATGACGGATATGTCTGTTGATTGTTCCGTTGTACTCTGGTTACACATGAGTCTAAAGAGTTCTCTTGTCACCTTCCCTACCAGTCCCACGCATGATTTCCTAGTCTTTTACTCTAATCACCTCATCATTCTGCCTCTCATCCTATCATGATTTCCTAGTCTTTTACTCTAATCACCTCATCATTCTGCCTCTCATCCTATCATGATTTCCTAGTCTTTTACTCTAATCACCTCATCATTCTGCCTCTCATCCTATCATGATTTCCTAGTCTTTTACTCTAATCACCTCATCATTCTGCCTCTCATCCTATCATGATTTCCTAGTCTTTTACTCTAATCACCTCATCATTCTGCCTCTCATCCTATCATGATTTCCTAGTCTTTTACTCTAATCACCTCATCATTCTGCCTCTCATCCCACGCATGATTTCCTAGTCTTTTACTCTAATCACCTCATCATTCTGCCTCTCATCCTATCCTGATTTTGCTTCACAACAGACAGAACCATCATTGTACGCAACCTCATCATCATCCATCATCAACACCGCAGTATTATCGACAAAAACATCATCATCATCATTCACATCAATATTATCGAGAACAACATAATCATCATCATCAAAAAATTCATTAGCATTATCATTATCTACAACATTAACATCAGCATTATCATCGCTCTCATCATCATCATTTTCATCATCATCGTTCACCTCATCATCATTTTTTCCAGCATTAGCATCATCATTATCATCGTCTCTATCATCGTCTCTATCATCGTCTCTATCATCGTCTATATCATCATCTATCATCATCATATCATCATCTATATCATCGTCTCTATCATCATCTCTATCATCATCTATACCATCGTCTATAACATCATATATATCATCATCATCCTCGTCATCGTTATCATCATCATCATTTCCATCATTATCACCATCTCCATCATTACCATCATCATCGCCATCTTTATGATCATCCTTCACATCATCATTAGTATCATCATTACCACATCTCTTCTTCTTCTTCTCTTCCACCATTCACTTCTTTATATATATGTGTGTTGAGTGGTCATATAGTGATCTTGTGTTTACTTGTACTAATGCACTTTGTAAGCTGTTACTCATTTAGGCTGTTCTTGATGCTGTCGGTATTTGCGTGTCTTCCTCTTGCTTTGTACATATACTTTTTCTGTGTGGCTCTCTGGGTAGGCGATACCAGGGCATTCTTGTCAGGTGTCCAAACCATTTAATCTGTTGTTCTTTTATGAATTGCATGACTGGTTTCACATCCAGTCTTCTTCTAATTTCTTCATTTCTAATTTTGTCTCTTATTGTCACACCTGCAGCTCTTCTAAGACACCACATCTCTGTCGTTATGATTTTCCGCTCATTAGCTGCTGTTATTGGCCATGTTTGACACTGGTAACATAGTGTTGGCCAGAAAATCGTTCTTATGAGATTTGCTTTAGTTGTTAGCGGTATCTCTTTATGTGACATCAGTGATGTTAACTGTCCCAGTACTTGGTTAGCTTTTGTGCAACGATTGTTGATTTCGCTATCGATACTTCCATCTGCTGTGAAAATTGCTCCTGTTTGGCCTCAATTGTTTGTTTTATGTCTACGTTCTGGAAGTTTTATTGTAAGGTTTTCTGGTTGTCTACTTATTGCCATTGTCTCTGTCTTTATTATATTTATTTTCATGTTGTACTCCTCACCCTTGATGTTAACTAAGCTCAAATGGTTCTGGAGAGATTCTTCATTTTCTGCAATCAGTACTTGGTTACATCATCATTACCATTATTATCATCAACATCATTATCATTATTATCAACATCAGCAATATTATCAACATCATCAGCAATATTATCACACATCACAGAAATATTATCATCAACATCACCAGAAATATTATCATCAACATCATCATCAATATTATCATCAACATCATCAATATTATCATCCACATAATCGTTTATGAACTGTTGACGTTGGAAGTCTGCTACCAAGAACAGACTCTACGACACACTGAACTGTCAAATACGTGGATGATTCTATCTATCTTCTAGTTAACCTTCTCAAAGTATTATAACAGACAACTGATGCTAGTCATATTATTGATATTTAGTCTAACGACATCTTTATGTTGGGAGAGAAAAAACATCATGACATTTGATGTCGCAATGTTGAAATGAAGACGGCGAGAGATATTCTTCGAGCGATGAGTTGGTACATCCTGGATTATGCTGGAGGCATCTCATTAAAGAGATTGTAAAATAAATACAAGATGATACTATGCTATCACATTTTCTTCTCAGGGCATGATGGCTGGACGTATCACTGTTTACATATGACCGGTCTATGTATCTATCTATCTATATATATATATATATCTATCTACCTACCTATCTATATATCTATATGTGTGTGTATGTATGTCTGTCTATATATCATAGACACTATCAATCCCGTCTAAACATCTGTATGTTTAGTTAAGGCTAGTTGTCAAATCATCATCCCTGCACGTCGAACTAGTTAGTCTATAAGTCCTACGATCTCCTCCTCAGTAACATCTCTCAGAGTGTGCCAACTAACGACCGGCACCGATTCTTTGTTGGTTTACTATTTTTTGTAACCAAGCAAATCAAAATAAATGGCAGTTGCTAAACACTAAGGAAACCTCCAGCACAGATGAACGAACTCTGTAGCACCGATAAAGATCCTCAATGAATGTATATCATATTCTTCTGGCATAACTCCTCCGGTTAAAAAATGGCGATTGTCAATATATTGTTTTGTGCGACACTAATATTTCCTGTAAGGGGAGGAGGGGGAGTGTGATAATTGTATCCATCTTGGACAGAGAGTTATGTATGTATATAAAACTGCAAACTCGTTTGTCTGTCTGCTTTTGTATGTGTCTGTCTACTAATATATTTACATTAGATGACTAGATCAGATCACTGTCTCCGCAGACTAACACAGAGCAACATTAGTGAGACTAACAGAGCACCATTAGTATATAAAAATATATATATGCCCGTCTGCCCAGCGTGTTCGTAGCGCGTTGGACTACGTGTGACAAGCTCCTGTGAGTGTGGGTTCAATTCCGCGGGCTGGCAGAAAAGCCACAGGTTCACCAGATACAAGGTGTTGGGGGCACCGAACCGAAGGGTTACGATGTCCACGGCACCGAGCCGAAGAGCGGAAAGCCCAAGTGCTTCTGGATCGGTTAAAAAAATAAATTGTAATATATATATATATGTCATAGAGAGGGACATGAAGCAACATAGAGAGAGAGAGATTAGAGAGAGCATAGAGATAGAGAGAATAGATACACATAGAGAGACTAGTGAGACATAGAGAGAGAGAGAGAGAGATAAGTGAAGTCAATGTGAGGATGCTAATATTGTTTGAAAGTAGAACATCTCTCAAGGAAGACGCTATTTACAAATAAGATGAATGTGACTGGGTTCACTATTCGAACAAATCGATACCATCTGATCTGATTACTATCACCTCTAACATGGGCAACTACACTAGCACTGTCTAATGACAACATCCCTGTAGCACATCTACCACACTATCACTTTCTGATGACAATATCCTGATAGCACTTCAACTACACTATCATTTTCTAATGACAACATCCCTGTAGCACTTCAACCACACTACAACTTTCTGATGGCAACATTCATCCTGTAGCACTCAACCACACTATCAAATTTCTGATGACAACATTCCTATAGCACTCAACCACACTATCATTTCTAATGACAACATCTATAGCACTTCAACCACACTACAACTTTCTAATGACAACATTCTAGTAGCACTTCAACCACACTACAACTTTCTAATGGCAACATTCTAGTAGCATGGCTACCACACCATTGTCTGCTGGTGCCGTCCTACAACAAACGAAGATTTCTAAACTATATTTAAAGTATCACTCGTGACAGACTAATAACTTATGTATGTCTCTGATATTCGTTATTTATAATAACAGACAGAGGGTAAAGATAACTGTAGTCTCTGTTCGTACTGACGTGTTAGTTAGTCAAGTCTCTGTTCGTACTGACGTGTTAGTTAGTCAAGTCTCTGTTCGTACTGACGTGTTAGTTAGTCAAGTCACTGTTCGTACTGAGTGTTATTAGTCAAGTCTCTGTTCGTACTGACGTGTTAGTTAGTCAATTTCTTCTATACTGTTAGTAGTACTCCGTACTGACGTGTTAGTTAGTCAATTCTTTTTATGACTAGAGTAAGTCCTGTTCATACTGACGTGTTAGTTAGTCAAGTCCTGTCGTACTGACGTGTTAGTCAATCTCTGTTCTACTGACGTGTTAGTTAGTCAAGTCTCTGTTCGTACTGACGTGTTAGTTAGTCAAGTCTCTGTTCGTACTGACGTGTTAGTCAAGTCTCTGTTCGTACTGACGTGTTAGTAGTCAAGTTCTGTTCGTACTGACGTTTAGTCAAGTCTGTTCGTACTGACGTGTTAGTTAGTCAAGTCTCTGTTCGTACTGACGTGTTAGTTAGTCAAGTCTCTGTTCGTACTGACGTGTTAGTTAGTCAAGTCTCTGTTCGTACTGACGTGTTAGTTAGTCAAGTCTCTGTTCGTACTGACGTGTTAGTTAGCCTTTGCTTTGTATCACTGCATCGGAGTAGAAAATAACTTTGAGGCATATAGTCTGTTCTGTTCGTTTACGTAGTGTCCCAACCTATTTAATTGTTGTTTCTGATGAAGTTCAGTACTGATGTTGTACACACTTTTTTTCTGATGTCTTCATTTCTACATCTTGTTACTCCCAGCATTCTGCGTAGACACTTTATCTCTGTCATGACTAGTTTTCTTCATCATTTGATCTCTGCATGACTAGTTTTCTATCATTTGATCTCTGTCATGACTAGTTTTCTTATCTTTGATTCTGCATGACATTTGATCTCTGTCATGACTAGTTTCTTCATCTGATTCTGTCATGACTAGTTTTCATCATTGATCTCTGTCATGACTAGTTTTCTTCTATCATTTGATCTCTGTCATGACTAGTTTTCTTCTATCATTTGATCTCTGTCATGACTAGTTTTCTTCTATCATTTGATCTCTGTCATGACTAGTTTTCTTCTATCATTTGATCTCTGTCATGACTAGTTTTCTTCTATCATTTGATCTCTGTCATGACTAGTTTTCTTCTATCATTTGATCTCTGTCATGACTAGTTTTCTTCTATCATTTGATCTCTGTCATGACTAGTTTTCTTCTATCATTTGATCTGCTGTCATGACTAGTTTTCTTCATCATTTGATCTCTGTCATACTAGTTTTCTCATCATTTATCTCTGTCATGACTAGTTTTCTTCTATCATTTCATCTCTGTCATGACTAGTTTTCTTCTATCATTTGATCTCTGTCTGACTAGTTTTTTTATCATTGATCTCTGTCATGACTAGTTTTCTTTATCATTTGATCTATGTTGACTAGTTCTTCTATCATTGATCTCTGTCTGACTAGTTTTCTTCTATCATTTCATCTCTGTATGACTAATTCTTTACATTTGATGTCTGTTGACTAGATTCTTCTATCATTTGATCTCTGTTTACTAGTTTCTTTATCATTTGACTTGTCATGACTAAGTCTTTACATTTACTTGTCTGACTAAGTTCTTCTATCATTTGATCTCTGTCATACTAGTTTCTTCTATCATTGACTCTGTCTACTAGTTCTTCTACATTGATCTCTGTCTGACTAGTTCTTCTATCATTTGATCTCTGTCTGACTAGTCTTTAAACATTTGATCTCTGTCATGACTAGTCTTTATCATTTGACTCTGTCTGACTATTCTTCTATCATTTGACTCTGCTGTGTTTCTTATCATTTGATGTCTGTCATGACAGTTCTTATCATTTGATCTCTGTCATGACTAGTTCTTCTACATTTGATCTCTGTTGACTAGTTCTTTATCTTTTGACTCTGTCATGCTATTCTATCATTTGATCTCTCATGACTAGTTTCTATATTTGATCTTGTCATCTAGTTTACTCTATCATTTGATTCTGTCATGACTATTTCTTCTATCATTGACTCTGTCATGACTATTCTTCTATCATTTGACTCTGTCATACTAGTCTTCTATCATTTACTCTGTTACTATTTCTTTATCATTTGACTGTATGATTTCTATCTTTTATTGTCATTACTAGTTTTCTATCATTTGAATCTGTCATGACTAGTTTCTATCATTGATCTCTGTCATACATTTTTTATCATTTATCTCTGTCAGACTAGTTCTCATATTTGATCTCTCATACTAGTTTACATCATTTGACTTGTCATGTTATTCTAATCATTGATGTCGTCATACTAGTTTCTATCATTTGATCTCGTATGACTAGTTTTTCTATCATTGATCTCTGTCATGACAGTTTACTCTTGATTTGATCTCTGTCTGACTTAGTTCTTTATCATTTGATCTCTGTCATGAGATTCTTTATCATTTGATCTCTGTCATATAGTCTATCTTTGATCGTCATGACTAGTTTTCTATCATTGATGTAAACGTCCATGTTGACACTGATTGCATAATGAAATTGTTAAACATTACTCTGTTTACTAATCTGTTAAACATTGCTCTGTTACTAATCTGTTAAACATTACTTGTACTAATCTGTTAAACATTGCTCTGTACTAATCTGTTAAACATTGCTTGTTTACTAATCTGTTAAACATTGCTCTGTCACTAATCTGTTAAACATTGCTTGTACTAATCTGTTAAACATTACTTGTTTACTAATCTGTTAAACATTGCTCTGTTTACTAATCTGTTAAACATTACTCTGTGCACTAATCTGTTAAACATTGCTCTGTGCACTAATCTGTTAAACATTACTTGTCACTAATCTGTTAAACATTGCTCTGTTCACTAATCTGTTAAACATTGCTCTGTGCACTAATCTGTTAAACATTGCTCTGTGCACTAATCTGTTAAACATTGCTCTGTTCACTAATCTGTTAAACATTGCTCTGTGCACTAATCTGTTAAACATTGCTCTGTGCACTAATCTGTTAAACATTGCTCTGTTCACTAATCTGTTAAACATTGCTCTGTTCACTAATCTGTTAAACATTGCTCTGTTATAATCTGTTAATCTTTTTTTTTGTGTCGGGATGGGAATGTTCTTATTTAGGACAAAGTTAATATCTCTCTCATTTTATTCAAATATATTTGACAATTCGTGTCACTAAGAAATATAATTAATAATATCAGGAAGTTGAACAGAAAAACACATTTTATTTTTAAAACTAGCAATAACAGTTAAAGCTAAACTAGCAATAACAGTTAAGTAAATAGCAAAAAAGCAAACTAGCAATAACAGTTAAAGCTAAACTAGCAATAACAGTTAGTAAACTAAAAAAGTAACTAAACTAGCAATAACAGTTGCAAAGCATAGTTAAGCTAACTAGCAATAACAGTTAAAGCTAAACTAGCAATAACAGTTAAAGCTTGAATAAAAACGTTGGTCGGAGAAAGCCATGAAACAGTTTGGGCAGCAGTTTGAAAAAATAGATTCATTATTTCAACAACTTCCGTTCTATACAAAAATAGTCCAGTTCTATTTTGTTATGCGGACGGGTAAATAGAAATCATGACAACGCGACTTCGATCTGTAGCAGAAATAAAATCAATAAGTTAGAACTGAAAGGCAGTGCATCCTCTCTTTATGTGTACACGTTCAGAAGACAATGTGAGAGAGAACTGTGCGGCCGTGTATATTCTCTTTATGTGTACACTTTCAGAAGACAATGTGACAGAGAACTGTGCGGTGAGCCTGTGTATATTAAAAATTCTTTTATCTCTCACACTTTCAGAAGACAATGTGAATTTATCTCCAGAAATTGGTAATCAAAAGTTGGAAACATTCTTCTTCTTGATATAATTACATACCTAATTTGTAGACATTTTCAAAATTCTGAACATTTCTCTGAAAAATCTCGTGGCTTCCATCTCTTACGTGTTTATTTACTGTACATAATTAGCTTCCACACAGCAGGATTGTAATAGAAGGAAACATTTACTAAAGGAAATGTATGTCGTCTAATTCCTCCTTCCGACTAGGTTCTTCCTCTCACCCGGCATTGTAATGTGAAGTCATGGGGCAGGTGGTGAATGAGTGCAGAAGCAGCCGACAGAGTGTCAGTGGTCTCCAAACTTACGACGGTAGGCAGAGGATCTCTGTAATAGAGACAATGGCTACGGTCATGGACCAGTATGATCACTGCCAGGAGGAAAAGCAATGTCAGCATACCATCCAAGAAGATCCTTACATAACACAAGCAGTAATATGAAAACGTAGGCATTGCAGCTATTATGTAGAGATACCTGTGTCTCTGATATTAGACAGTCCAGTTATGATGTAGCGATACCTGTGTCTCTGATATCAGACAGCGCAGTTATGATGTAGCGATACATGTGTCTCTGATCAGTTATGATGTAGCGATGTTTTTGATATGACATCTGGTTCAAGATGATGAACGTCCATGTCGTGTCTTGTATGACGTCAGTACATAAGCCTCAGAGAATGATTAATTCATCTCTTTATCAATTTAGTGTAGAGAGTTGTATCACGAGTTAGACTAGTCTGTCCATTCGTTGAAGACTACGCAGTTCATGCTTCTGTGCTGAAGTCATCTGGAGTCTATCTATTGATAGAATGTGACGACATTCTTCAGTTATGGCTATTGTGAGATGCCAGAGAAATGTGGTTGACGAAATAGAATTATTGTGATTGTTTATTAATTAATTTTTAGTAAACATAATGTATCAGAACTAATAGGGGATGTGTTACAGAATAACTGGTAAAATTGGAGAACTATTGGGGATGATATAGACTACGGATGTTGAACACTAGGGATGTGTAGAGAACTACTGTGGATGTATTAGAGAACATATATGGATGTTGGAGAACTAATGTGGATGTTGGAGAACTACTGTGGATGTTAAAGAACTACTGGGGATGTTGGAGAACTACTGGGGATGATAGAGAACTACTGGGAGTTAGAACTATGATATGTTAGAGAACTATTGGTTGTTAGAGAACTACTAGGGATGTGGAGAACTACTGTGGATGTTAGAGAACATATAGGATGTTGGAGAACTACTGTGATGTTGGAGTACTACTGGGATGTTAGAGAACTACTGGGGATGTTAGAGAACTACCGGGAATGTTAGAGAACTACTGGGGATGTTAGAGAACTACTGGGGATGTTAGAGAACTACTGTGGATGTTAGAGAACTACTAGGGATGTTCAAGAACTACTGGGGATGTTAGAGAACTACTGTGGATGTTAGAGAACTACTGGGCATGTTGAAGAACTACTATGGATGCTAGAGAACTACTGAAGATGTTAGAGAACTACTGAAGATTTTAGAGAACTACTGAAGACGATAGAGAACTACTGTGGATGTTAGAGAACTACTGGGTCATGTTGAAGAACTATTGGGGATGTTGGAGAACTACTGGGGATGTTGGAGAACATGTTGAAACTGGGGATGTTAGAGAACTACTTGGGATGTTGAAGAACTATTTGTGGATGTTAGAGAACTACTGGGGATATTAGAGAACTACTGAAGATGTTAGAGAAGTACTGGGGATGTTGGATAACTACTGGGGATATTAGAGAACTACTGAAAATGTTGGAAAACTATTGGGGATGTTGAGAACTTGGGAAGAGAACGAATTACTTGGGATGTTGAGAACTACTGGGAAATTGAAGAACTATTGGGGATGTTGGAGAACTACTGGGGAAGTTGAAGAACTGTTGGATGGAGAATGTTGACGAGGGGGAACTACTGAAGATATTAAAGAACTCATCATCATCAAGGTGCGTATCCTTTATAGGACTTGCTCTCTTTGCAGCACATCTGAAATTCACTCTGTCTCTTGCCAGTTCACCCACTTCGTCGATGGTCATGTTCATGGTTTCTTTAATATCTTGTAGCCATCTTCTTCTTGGTCTGCCTCTGCGTCCTGGGACCCTGCCCTCTAATATTGTTCTTTCCAGACCATCGTGACGCTTGATGTGACCAAAGTATGTAATTTTTCTGTATAGTATGTTGTTTATCAGCCAATTCTCTTTAACATTTAGTTCTTTCAGGACATCAGTGTTCTTTCTTTTTCTGTCCATGGTATTCGTAGGATCTTTCTGTAGCATTTAGTTTCGAAGGACTGGATTTTCGTTCTTAATTTTTGTGTAATAGTCCATGATTCACAACCATAAGTAGCCACTGGGAAAATGCATGCTCTCAATATTTTTAATTTTGCTGGTGCTTTGCCACATGTTCTTCATTGTGTTTAACTTCTTGATTGCTATTGTCAATCTTCTTGAGATCTCTTTGGAGCAGTCACCGTTATTGTTAATTATTGAGCCCAGATATTCGTAGCTCTCTACACATTGGAGTTCTTCATTGTTTATTTGGATGTTAGGTGAGCCTTTTGCTTTGTCAGTTGACATTATTTTTGTTTTTGTGTATTCAAATATAGATGTTGGTCTTCACTATGTTTCTTAATAATTTAACTGTTTCGTTGTCTGCGTATCTAAGCTCTGGTATGCATTTGCCGCCTATAGTGAGAGGGTCGTAATTCACATAGTTGGCATCGTCTTTTACATTCCTCTTGATGTTCTCCGCATATATGTTGAATAAGTATGGTGACAAAATACATCTGTCCCCCTTTTGGATCTCAAACCATTCAGCTATTTCACCTCCTATTTTAATGGTTGCCTGTTGTTCGTGGTGAGATTCTATGAGTTGTATTATGTGTGTTGGAAAGTGCATGTCTTTCATGATGTTCCACATTTTCTGGTGCTGTATATTGTCGAAAGCCTTGCTATAGTCTATGAAACATGCATGCAGGTCTATATTGTATTCTCTGCATTTCTGATAATGAGTCCATGCTACAAATATAATCTCTAGTGCATCTACCTCTTCTGAAACCTGCTTTTGTTTCGTGTATTTCATCTTCTAATTTTTTCCATCCTCTTCATTATGATTTTTAGTAGGATTTTGCTGGCGTGACTTATAAGGGCAATAGTTCGTTCGAGAACTACTGGGAATGTATTAGAGAACTACTGGGAATGTATTAGAGAACTACTGGGAATGTATTAGAGAACTACTGGGAATGTATTAGAGAATTACTGTGATGTAAAGTAACTTAGTGACGTCAGAGAACTTTCGGATTATATATGTGATGTGTGATGTGTGATGTGTGTATGAGTGCTTAAAGAGTTTAAAAGCAGAATTGACTTCATTGCAGGTAATTCCATATGAGACTCGGAGTCACCTCCGAGAGACTACTGCGAGTAAAGCTAACATTCGTACTCAGCAACAATCCTAAGAGTCTCTGGAAAAACTGCACTCGGACACAACGGTTTGTCCCGGGTTCGAACCCCCGATCTTTGACTCTCAAGGCAAAGGGCTTAACCTCTTAGCTACAGATACCCCCGTGTATGTGTTTATGTATGTGTGTGTGTATGTATGTGTGTGTATGTGTGGTTCAGCTGTAACCAGATTGATCTATCTCTGAATACCATTTAATCTGGAGTCTGGTTCCCAATCTTCTGTTATCAATATATTCATTTCTATATCTATCTTCTTTCTCCTTATCGCTACAATCTTCGTAATGCTAGTTTTAGTAAGACAAGATAATCTGATCATGTCTCATCGCTACAATCTTCGTAATGATAGTTTTAGTAAGACAAGATGATCTGATCATGTCTCAATAACGGTATCATATTCTTATTGTGCGTGTATGTGACAATAAATAGCAAAGCAGTTTCTGAATTTTGTCATGTATCTCAATAAAAAAAAAAAAAGCGTATTTGCTTAATTGGATGTTGCCATTAAGGATAATGAGATCAGTTAGCTTATTTTATCTCACGCCTTTGTTTTGCTTTGTCATAATTTGTATTAATTTCTTTATGCAATCATATTCTCTATTGATTTGTGTACTGATCCAGCACCGGTGTGTTGTCGGAACCTGCAAGGGGATGCTTACAAGGCATGGGGTAAGAGGCGACTGAGGTAGGACCTGCAAGGGATGCTACACTAGTAACTAAAAAGCATCGGAGACAGCGGATGTGCTGACCTACTTGTAGACGCATCACTGGCACAACGTACAATCGCTTTCTGGCTTGGATCATATAGAGACCCCAAAGTGGTTTAACAAGTGGTCAATATGGATCGAAGGAAAAGAAGACGAAGAACAGATCCAGCTCCGTACAGAGTGTCATAGTTCCACAGGTGGCAGCGGAGGAATGGACAGTTAGCCATATAGTTAGTGTAGTATAATTAGATATTTAATAGTTGAGACTATGTGTTGCACTCTCTAAGTAGAAGTGCAACACATAACTACGAGACATGACGCTCTTGCGTAGTAAAATAGTGACGATTTAGTAACAGTTGCTAGGAAGAGTTAGTAAATACAGAGAGACGATACAAACACTGGACACTGATGGACGTGTAATAGTCTGTCTGTTAACATCAAATAAAGATGAGGAAATCAAACAATAAATCTTGGTCGTTTCCTATGTTGTATCATCGTATAACTGTTGTGAATACCATCTAATAAACACGAAAAAGGAAACCATCAAATAAATAAACATCAGAGCAAGAATCAGGACCACCACAAAGCAAAGCAGGAAAAACACAACTGTACCAGAATACCTCAGCAAAACAAGGAAAACAGAACTGTACCGGAATACTCCCTCCAACCTATTACAAGAGTAAATGGGTGCTCAGTCTCTTTGATAAGCTGTTAAAGAGAATGTGTGAGTTTGTCTGCTATGGTTCTCTGGTTAATCACGTTACCTATTCTGGCATACAGGTACACAGACCTACTGACACACCGTGTACTCGTACAAATTTTGATTAAACACATTACTTATTCTGTCCAACACGTACACAGACCTACTCGTAGAATCGTTCCTTGCACAACGCTTCAGTTAACATTTTACTTACTCTATCCAACAAGTACTCAGGTATACTCATACTACAGGTTGTCAAGTACTCAGGTATACTCATACTACAGGTTGTCAAGTACTCAGGTATACTCATACTACAGGTTGTCAAGTACTCAGGTATACTCATACTACATTTTGTCAAGTACTCAGGTATACTCATGTACTACAGGTTGTCAAGTACTCAGGTATACTCATGTACTACAGGTTGTCAAGTACTCAGGTATACTCATGTACTACAGGTTGGCAAGCGTCTGGCCGAATAGATTAGAGCGCGGCTTCCATGTGGGAGACCTGGGTTCAATCCACGGTAAAGCCAAGGCATTTTTTCTCTCAGGGGCATAAACATAAATCCTAACATGAACAGTTTCGCAGTTTATGCACTAGCCATACAGCCATTACATTTCAGATGCCCATGTCCCCTCCCCTTCCCCCACCGCCCTGTCCTATACCGTCTAAAAACGGTATTACAGACAGTAACGACAGTTTGTCTCAACCAATGATCTCTGTCAGTTTGTCTCAACCATTGATCTCTGTCAGTTTGTCTCAACCAATGATCTCTGTCAGTTTGTCTCAACCAATGATCTCTGTTTCTTCTATGTGGTTAAACTATTCCTCTTGCGTTCTAAATGTCGTGGGTATGAATCCGGACTTCGCCGTTCTAGTCACGAGTGCATGTATTTTTATCGATTTCAATACTAGTGCCGGAGCTACGGAATTCGTGCTTTGTGTAATACTCTTGGCAGGTGGCGTACCATTTCTACAGAAAGGGTCTGAACAAACCTTATGGGAAACCAGGTGCAATAAAGTCATTTCTTGTCCTTTGACTTTGCACAATATTTAGGCGCACCACAGTTTTGCAACACATGAATTATTGTGTCCATATATGTACAGTTTATGCCGACACAGCCTTTACGTCACCGTTTTATTTAACAAATGATTTATTTGCATACAAGTACAGTTCTATGTACGATTATTTTTGGTAACAATTTTCTACAACAAATATTGATTTTCGTTAATTTTATAACTCAGCAAACGATCGTTAGACAGTCTTCAGTTCTCAGCAAAATTACTAATTTAGATGATGTTGATACAGGGACATTTACTCTTCATTACCAGGACAACTTGAGGATATACAGGACAGTTAGTCTGGTAAGATCGTGGGGTGGAAGCAGTAGCTCCATTGTAGAGAAATGGTTAGTTCTGAATCAGTAGTTTATGTAAGAACGTGGAGGTGGAAACAGTGTCCATGTAGAACATGGAGGTCAATACAGTGTTTATGTAAGCGTGAAATGGTGGAAGCAGTAGCTCCATGTAAGAACATGGAGGTTCGAGTAATAGTTTGATGTAGAACATGGAGGGAGAATCAGTGCTCCATGTAAGAAATGGAGGTTCATTAGGGTCAGTGTTGTGTAGAACTGGAGATAGGAAGCACAGTAGCTCCAAATGTAGAACGTGGGTCGTCGTCAGTTTTGCATGTAAGAACGTGGAGGTTGGAACAAGTAGCTCTGGTCAGAACATGGGTTCGTACGTAGTTTGATGTAAAAGTTGAGGTTGGAAGACAGTGTCCTGTAAGAACATGCAGGTCTTCGAGCAGTATTTTGTGTAGAAGTGAGGTTGGAAGCACAGTAGCTCCGTACGAACGTTGGGTTCAGAATACATAGTTTGATGTAAGAACGTGAGGTTGAAGCTTCAGAAATGGTTTACTAATTTATGTAAACATTAGAAACAAGATGAGCATCCAACAGGAAAATTGTGTAGGAAATAATCTGGAAAACATTTGTTTTGAACTACTCAGCGACAGCTATAATCTCACTATAAATTCCATGTACTGGCCTGTTCTCTTACTCATATCATCAGTCTCTTTGATTAGGAGAGTTCCTATATTCTGTTCTGGATCCCACTTATCGTCTCTTTGTTTTCGGAGATTTCATCTTTACTCTGGCCTAACCATCGTCAGTCCTTCGTCTCAGCGATAATTTGGTTCAGCAGATAATGATTTGTGTCATGTACTGGGTCCATCGTCTGTTGTGGTTGTAGGGACATTTCTAGGGAGTAATCTTGTCACAGTTGATTGTAAGTGTACCAGAGACTGCTCTGTGACAACTATCTACTGTAGTTAGAAAAATCAGGATGTTCTATAACTAAATTCACAGTTCCATCTAAATACTTTATATATATATATATATCATCATCATCATCATCCAAGGTGATATATTATGTCTCGGTATCACATAGTAGTAGTTCTATAATGATATATTATGTCTCGGTATCACATAGTAGTAGTTCTATAATGATATATTCTATCTCGGTATCACATAGTAGTAGTTCTATAATGATATATTATGTCTCGGTATCACATAGTAGTAGTTCTATAATGATATATTATGTCTCGGTATCACATAGTAGTAGTTCTATAATGATATATTCTATCTCGGTATCACATAGTAGTAGTTCTATAATGATATATTATGTCTCGGTATCACATAGTAGTAGTTCTATAATGATATATTATGTCTCAGTATCACATAGTAGTAGTTCTATAATGTATATTCTATCCGTATCTTATATGTAGTAGTTTCTTTTAAGTGCATATGAAATTACTTCTCAGCTATTTACATGGTCATATTAGTTTCTTTTAATATCTTGTATTCTTCTTGATCTTCTATATCATATTTATAATATATTATATGTCTAGTGTATAATGTATGTCTAGTGATGTGTATGTGTATGGTATCATGTAGTAGTTCTTAATGATATATGTCTATTGGTATGATGTATGTGTATGTATTAAAGAACTCTATACTTGTCTCATTATGTAGAGTTCATTGATTAATTCTCAAGTTTGTATTTCTTTATTTCCCAATTTAGTTTACACTTTCTTCTCGTCAAGTAGTAGTTCTATAATGATATATGTCTCTATCTCAGTTGTATCACATAGTAGTAGTTCTATAATGATATATTATGTCTCGGTATCAAATTATGTTCGATAATTTTACAATTATGTCATAAATAACTACATATTTAATCAGTATAGTGGGGAGGATACATAACCTTACACATACTGAAGCAACTAAAAACATCATGAAATGAAGTTTGTAGAAAAGCAAAGATCAGAATATTAAGACCATGTATATTTCCAATGGCAACGTATTGGCGCGAAGTATGGACATTTAACAAGTCAGTGGGAAAACATATATGTGCTTTTGATTATAAGTATTACGGAAGAGTCCTCCGTAGATCATGGACCGAGAAGAGAACAAATAGATTTATCCAGAAAGAACTCAAAATCAAAGAGAACTGATGTTGAAAAATGAATGAGAAAATTGAATTATTTTTGATTATAAATATACACACGCGTTGAGAAGACTGACATGGAAGGAGGCATCCAGGGAGGAAAAGCAGAAGCTTACTGCAGCAAAAATGACTTCAGAATGTAACTAATTGTTTGAACATGATTGCTGCATAAGCAGGAGATCTGACCTATGACCTATGAGAGAGAGAGATAAATTCAGAGGAACTGTTGGGGTGTGAAAGTTCTGCTCAGGACAAACTATTTGATGTTAGTGGTATAATCATATCATATTATGTTACAGTTATATGGATACCAGCCCACTGTGACGTACCAGGAAACGAGAGAGCAGACAGACTGACTAAGGAGGGAACAAAACTTACACAACACAATCACCCAGTGTCACTATCAGAAATCAAGACACATATCAAGCAAAAGTACAAATAGTTGTGGAAGCAACAAACCCACAGCAAACACCCACAAGATCTCATCAGCAGACTAAACAGAAAGCAACACACAACAATCTTTTGCCTAAGAACAGTCACTGCAGGCTCAACCGCCACATGCACAGAATAAAGCCTGCTCAGACTGCACAGTGTGCATGCCAGACAGAAACACAGACTCCAGAGTACATCCTGCAGTCATGTCCATCATACATACACCAACGAAATGAAACATGGCCTCATGAACAAAGTTTACAGACCAAGCTATGGGGAACTGTCGAAGAACTCCAACTGACATGCAGCTTCATAGAGGCAACCCATCTCATGATTTAGACGAGCATACGAAACCGAACGTAAAGAAGAAGAAGATATTCTATAATGTGACACCATGTAGGGTTACATATCAATGAACAAAGACTGTTTCTTAGTGCCTATGTCTGTAAGAACTACCTGCGATACGCCGATACATGTGTATATCAAAGAGTTAGTTCTGATTAGTGCCTATGTCTGTAAGAACTACCTGCGATACGCCGATACATGTGTATATCAAAGAGTTAGTTCTGATTAGTGCCTATGTCTGTAAGAACTACCTGCGATACGCCGATACATGTGTATATCAAAAAGTTAGTTCTGATTAGTGCCTATGTCTGTAAGAACTACCTGCGATACGCGATACATGTGTATATCAAAAGTTAGTTCTGATTACTGCCTCATATTTAGTAAAAACCTGAGAAGCAAACATGTGTAATATCAAAAAGTTAGTTCGATTGTCCTGATTGTTGTAAACACTAATGTTCATACGTCGATAATTTATAATCAATGCCAGTTCTGATTACTGCCTCTCATATATTAGCCACACAAAAAACCATGAGAAGAAAAAAAATAGACTGAGAAATCAATAGCAACCACCAACGTCTACATTCAATCCTTTCTCTGATTAAGTTGGAAACACGTAAATCGTTCAATAAATCGATTAATTAATCACTTAATCAATGCACGTAGCGCTCTTGTGTACACAGACTTGAGACAATACTGCTATTCATACTTAATCGTGCGTGCTACTTTCTCTACATTGCTTTAATCTGCAACACTGTCTCATTCTCTTTCTCTCTCTCTCTCTCTATGTATCGTTCTCTCTCTTTCTCTCTTTCTCATTCTCTCTCTCTCTTGCTCTTTCTCTCTCATGTATCGTTTCTCTCTTTCTCTCTTTCTCATTCTCTCTCTCTTGCTCTTTCTCTCTCTATGTATCTATCTTTCTCTCCTTCTCAGTGTATCAGTCCCTGTTACACACACTCTCTCTCTCTCCTCAATCTCTCTCTCTCAATCTCTCTCTTTCAATCTCTCTCTCTTTCAATCTCTCTCTCTCTCAATCTCTCACTCTCTCTCTCCTCAATCTCTCTCTCTCTCCTCTCTCTCTCCTCAATCTCTCTCTCTCTCCTCAATCTCTCTCTCTCTCCTCAATCTCTCACTCTCTCTCTCCTCAATCTCTCTCCTCAATCTCTCACTCTCTCTCCTCAATCTCTCTCTCTCTCCTCAATTTCCCCTTTTCTCTAACTCTCTCTCTCCTCAATCTCTCACTCTCTCTCTCCTCAATCTCTCATGTCGTGATACGTTGTGTAGCTTTTAAATAGAAAATAATGCTTTCGCTGAAGAAAAACTCGTTGGTGATGTAAGAATTGATAAATTAAATCTTGAGTAAATAGTTGATTGTTGGTGATGTAAGGATTGATAAATTAAATCTTGAGTAAATAGTTGATTGTTGGTGGTGTAAGGATTGATAAATTAAATCTTGAGTAAATAGTTGTTTGTTGGTGATGTAAGGATTGATAAGTTAAATCTTGAGTAAATAGTTGATTGTTGGTGATGTAAGGATGAAAAAGTTAAATCTTGAGTAAATAGTTGATTGTTGGTGATGTAAGGGTTGATAAATTAAATCTTGAGTAAATAGTTGATTGTTGGTGATGTAAGGATTGATAAATTAAATCTTGAGTAAATAGTTGATTGTTGGTGATGTAAGGATTTATAAATTAAATCTTGAGTAAATAGTTGATTGTTGGTGATGTAAGGATTGATAAGTTAAATCTTGAGTAAATAGTTGATTGTTGGTGATGTAAGGATTGATAAATTAAATCTTGAGTAAATAGTTGATTGTTGGTGATGTAAGGATTGATAAATTAAATCTTGAGTAAATAGTTGATTGTTGGTGATGTAAGGATTAATAAATTAAATCTTGAGTAAATAGTTGATTGTTGGTGGTGTAAGGGTTAATAAATTAAATCTTGAGTAAATAGTTGATTGTTGGTGATGTAAGGATTGATAAATTAAATCTTGAGTAAATAGTTGATTGTTGGTGATGTAAGGATTGATAAATTAAATCTTGAGTAAATAGTTGATTGTTGGTGATGTAAGGATTGATAAATTAAATCTTGAGTAAATAGTTGATTGTTGGTGATGTAAGGATTGATAAATTAAATCTTGAGTAAATAGTTGATTGTTGGTGATGTAAGGATTGATAAATTAAATCTTGAGTAAATAGTTGATTGTTGGTGATGTAAGGATTAATAAATTAAATCTTGAGTAAATAGTTGATTGTTGGTGATGTAAGGATTGATAAGTTAAATCTTGAGTAAATAGTTGATTGTTGGTGATGTAAGGATTGATAAATTAAATCTTGAGTAAATAGTTGAAAGCGTAAAATTTAAATTCTGGAGAAAGTCAGTATTGTTTGTGTAGCATTGATCACCTGCAATTATTAGTTGATGTCTGATGTCAGGTTGAAGAAGTAAATCTTGAAATAAATAGTTGATTGTTCGGGTGTACAGATGAATAAATTGAACGAAAATGTTATCAAGTTGATATGAAATCAGAATGGTGTTGTTGTTGGCACAGGAGTGATAAACTAACTTGGTACAGAGCTGATGTGAGCGTAAGAGCTGCTAGAATAAAGCGAGTAATAGTTGATTGCTAGATAAGAGATCTAATAATCATCTAGAGTAAATAGTTGATTTTGTGAGAGGATTAATCAATTAATCAGTTAGTTGATGTTGCTGTGTAGTTGATAATAACTTACGATGATCGATTTTTGATAGAGCCATCATTATAAATTAAATCTAAAATGGATTGTGGTGATGTAAATCAATAAATAACATGGAATAGTGAGTTGTGGATGTAAGGGTTATAAATCTATTAATCGAGATAGTTCGATTTTACAGAATGTCAAGTGTGCATAACTCTTGAGTAAATAGTTATTGTTGTGATAAGGATTCATTTTCTCATCAATAGTTCATCTGAGTAAGATTGATAAATTAATCTGCTGAGTAAATAGTTGAGTTTTTGTGATGTGGATTGATAAATTAAACTTGAGTAAATAGTTGATTGTTGGTGATGTAAGGATTGGGTAAATTAAATCTTGAGTAAATAGTTGATTGTTGGTGGTGTAAGGGTTAATAAATTAAATCTTTAGTAAATAGTTGATTGTTGGTGATGTAAGGATTGATAAATTAAATCTTGAGTAAATAGTTGATTGTTGGTGATGTAAGGATTGATAAATTAAATCTTGAGTAAATAGTTGATTGTTGGTGGTGTAAGGGTTAATAAATTAAATCTTTAGTAAATAGTTGATTGTTGGTGATGTAAGGATTGATAAATTAAATCTTGAGTAAATAGTTGATTGTTGGTGATGTAAGGATTGATAAATTAAATCTTGAGTAAATAGTTGCAAACGAAACATTTGGGGGATTGCTGGCAAGAAAGTCAGCATGTTTGTTGCCATGCACACCTGCATGTTTGTTGCCATGCACACCTGCATGTTTGTTGCCATGCACACCTGCATGTTTGTTGCCATGCACACCTGCATGTTTGTTGCCATGCACACCTGCATGTTTGTTGCCATGCACACCTGCATGTTTGTTGCCATGCACACCTGCATGTTTGTTGCCATGCACACCTGCATGTTTGTTGCCATGCACACCTGCATGTTTGTTGCCATGCACACCTGCATGTTTGTTGCCATGCACACCTGCATGTTTGTTGCCATGCACACCTGCATGTTTGTTGCCATGCACACCTGCATGTTTGTTGCCATGCACACCTGCATGTTTGTTGCCATGCACACCTGCATGTTTGTTGCCATGCACACCTGCATGTTTGTTGCCATGCACACCTGCATGTTTGTTGCCATGCACACCTGCATGTTTGTTGCCATGCACACCTGCATGTTTGTTGCCATGCACACCTGCATGTTTGTTGCCATGCACACCTGCATGTTTGTTGCCATGCACACCTGCATGTTTGTTGCCATGCACACCTGCATGTTTGTTGCCATGCACACCTGCATGTTTGTTGCCATGCACACCTGCATGTTTGTTGCCATGCACACCTGCATGTCCAGGTGTGTACAGCCAAGTCAATGCCTTGAACTATGACCTCCGAATGCTGTTCACTCATTCCGCGAACAGACTTCCAGATGAAATCCTTTCAAGCACATTCATCAAGTCTGATATGATAATCGAATGGGTGGTTTGTTGCTTAGCCACCCACGAGAGCCTGCTAGAAGCAGCGGTCCCACCAGAGCCTGCTAGAAGCAGCGGTCCCACCAGAGCCTGCTAGAAGCAGCAGTGATCTCCATAATCATGCTAGATGTTCTTGTCTTGACGGGGTCACACTCTTCATTAATTGTGCTGCTGTGTCGTTGTGCTGAATAAGCCCACGATGATCCGCATTTGACAGAGCCATCATTATAAATAATAAAATCACATGGATGGGGAATGATAATCCCCATAAAATCACATGGATGGGGAGTGCTGATCGCCAAGTGTTATAATCTCCGCATTAACGACGTCAGTGTCCTATTTCCTACAGCAACGTCCAAGTGTGCTGACAACCCTCGTATAGTCAATCATATCCTCTGATATAGGCATCCATTCTTCCCCATGCCTCAGCTCATCTAGAGTACAGACATGTTAACATTCTCTGCCTCGGTCATCCAGGATCGGTCTCTCTTCAATCGCCTGCCCTTGGTTTCATTGATGGCATTATGCAGAGGATGATTTGTGTCTTCGGATACCTGAGATCAACTTTTACTTGTGCGACTTTGTGTCTCATTGATATCTCTGGCAAGCCAAGGTCATAGCGCATTACCTCACATGAAGTGTCACGTGTGCAGCCGAGAATAGGCCTCATGGCCTCATGTTGGATCACGTCTAACTAATCCAGTAATATTCTGCTCATTCTCAGAAGACCTAGACCCTAGTCCACCACGCTCAGCACTAGTCCACTACGCTCAGCACTAGCCCACCACGCTCAGCACTAGTCCACTACGCTCAGCACTAGCCCACCACGCTCAGCACTAGTCCACCACGCTCAGCACTAGTCCACCACGCTCAGCACTAGTCCACCACGCTCAGCACTAGTCCACCACGCTCAGCACTAGTCTACCACGCTCAGCACTAGTCTACCACGCTCAGCACTAGTCTACCACGCTCAACACTAGTCTACCACGCTCAGCACTAGTCTACCACGCTCAACACTAGTCCCCGATAAAGAAGAAGCAGGCGTTGCTCACTATCCGCCTCGGTCATAACTTTGAGAGCGGCTAGACCTTTTCTGGCATTTTGGATTTCATTATACGCATTACTTCAAAATGAGAAGATTTTGTCAACAGTGATTACGAGATATTTGAGAGTATCTTCTGTCAGTCTTCGTTACTGTAAGAAGAGAACCAGTGATTCCGAGATATTTGAGAGTATCTTCTGTCAGTCTTCGTTACTTGTAAGAGAGAGAACCAGTGATTCCGAGATATTTGAGAGTATCTTCTGTCAGTCTTCGTTACTTGTAAGAGAGAGAACCAGTGATTCCGAGATATTTGAGAGTATCTTCTGTCAGTCTTCGTTACTTGTAAGAGAGAGAACCAGTGATTCCGAGATATTTGAGAGTATCTTCTGTCAGTCTTCGTTACTTGTAAGAGAGAGAGAACCAGTGATTCCGAGATATTTGAGAGTATCTTCTGTCAGTCTTCGTTACTTGTAAGAGAGAGAACCAGTGATTCCGAGATATTTGAGAGTATCTTCTGTCAGTCTTCGCTACTTGTAAGAGAGAGAACCAGTGATTCCGAGATATTTGAGAGTATCTTCTGTCAGTCTTCGTTACTTGTAAGAGAGAGAACCAGTGATTCCGAGATATTTGAGAGTATCTTCTGTCAGTCTTCGTTACTTGTAAGAGAGAAAGAACCAGTGATTCTGAGATATTTGAGAGTATCTTCTGTCAGCCTTCGTTACTTGTAAGAGAGAGAACCAGTGATTCCGAGATATTTGAGAGTATCTTCTGTCAGTCTTCGTTACTTGTAAGAGAGAGAACCAGTGATTCCGAGATATTTGAGAGTATCTTCTGTCAGTCTTCGTTACTTGTAAGAGAGAGAACCAGTGATTCCGAGATATTTGAGAGTATCTTCTGTCAGTCTTCGTTACTTGTAAGAGAGAGAGAACCAGTGATTCCGAGATATTTGAGAGTATCTTCTGTCAGTCTTCGTTACTTGTAAGAGAGAGAACCAGTGATTCCGAGATATTTGAGAGTATCTTCTGTCAGTCTTCGTTACTTGTAAGAGAGAGAACCAGTGATTCCGAGATATTTGAGAGTATCTTCTGTCAGTCTTCGTTACTTGTAAGAGAGAGAGAACCAGTGATTCCGAGATATTTGAGAGTATCTTCTGTCAGTTTTCGTTACTTGTAAGAGAGAGAACCAGTGATTCCGAGATATTTGAGAGTATCTTCTGTCAGTCTTCGTTACTTGTAAGAGAGAGAACCAGTGATTCCGAGATATTTGAGAGTATCTTCTGTCAGTCTTCGTTACTTGTAAGAGAGAGAGAACCAGTGATTCCGAGATATTTGAGAGTATCTTCTGTCAGTCTTCGTTACTTGTAAGAGAGAGAACCATGTCAGAGAAGCTTTATGCTGGATTCTCATTCGCCTCGAACTCACTGTATCTATCACCAATCATGTACAATTCACACTGTAATGCAAGTAATATCTCATCTCTGTACTACCAATTCTTATATTTATACAAATATTGTATCTAATGTTTGTGGTAGAAGCTGTCGACAGCTATTAGGTTTCTTATATAGAAATCCCCAAGAGAAGTTCATGATAACAGAAGTAATAGACTCAACGATCAATAAACGGGCTTGTCTAACTCTTCCGTGTGTGTGTGGGGGAAAGGTGATATGTTTATTTGAAACTTAATTTGATAACAACAGACATCAATAAATAACAAGTTGTTTAGTCCACTAGATTATTAGTAGTATCGTCACGTTACAATTCTCAGGTGTGGGAGGGCGGGGGAGGGTTATGTCTCATTTACCATGAACATCTTTCATGTCAACATAACCTTACTTAAGTATTAGAAATACAATAGAAAAGGAAGACGCCAGTTATCAGGTTGAGTAAGTAATTGACATAACTCTCGTCATCAGGGGCGGTAATTGATTAGGGAACTTACATAACTCTCGTCATCAGGGATGGCAACTGTTTAGGGAACTTACATAACTCTCATCATCAGGGGCGGAAACTGTTTAGGGAACGTACATAACTCTCGTCATCAGGGGCGGAAACTGTTTAGGGAACTTACTCAAACAAGATGTCTCTAGAGACTGAATGTGTCAGACAGTATTGGCGTGAAGATGGAGTCGACACAGAAATATTATACTCGTATATATGTCGTTTATCGTATTTACAGACGGACAATTTTCAAGTGTTTTACTGTGTCAACCAACTTCTGAGATCCGTTTGTCTCTCTTGCCTTTCAGCTCATCCCTAAGTTCTTTTTTTTTCAAAAGATTCTGCACCTTTACGTAATGTTGTTTTCCACATAACTAAGTCATCAGCCAGTTTTTCTCATTTATTGGGGCCGTTAGAAAAGTTCTTCATTGAGTCCTTGCAGATATCTTTATATCTGAACAGTGGTCTGTCTTGGTGACTCTTCTCCTCCAAAAGCTCACAGAGTAACATTTGTTTTCGTATGTGCTACTGTCCATTCATCTCACATGCCATAGCTATCTTAGTCTTCTACTTGGCTGAGCAGCTGAGCATGCCCATGATGGAAAGCAAGTTTGCACATTGCAGTACTTCAGAGTTGGTTATCTTGTCGTACCACCTGATGTTCATAATCTTGCGGAGACATCCAAGGTAAAAGATGTTAAGTCTCCTCTCGTGCATTGAGTAGGCTTGAGTAGCATTATTGACAGGAAGACATCGACACATGACGGGAAGACATCGACACATACAAATAACTCAGTAACAATATTGAATCCAAGATGTATCAATTATCAAGATGACATCTTTTGTCCGTGAAGTGATGTCATGACATCAAATGGTGTCGTTGAGAAATCTGATCAGAGAATCTCTATCTAGAACAACATGTATCATCAGAGAATCTCTAGAACAACATGTATCATCAGAGAATCTCTAGAACAACATGTATCATCAGAGAATCTCTAGAACAACATGTATCATCACTATTTGTCCAATCGAAGATGTCATGTTGTTGCTCACATATTATCATAAACCTGAGCATGTCTGCAACTTAGACGATATTTAACTCTCCACCCCCCACCACCTTCCTCTCTTATATTCCCATTAGTTCTTCAGATAAGCTATTCACACAAATCCTGGGGGAATATTTGTCAATTTCCTGATCACATTTGCAATCTTGGGTTTCTTTTCATAGGAAATGTTGAATGTCAGAATTGTTGTAGTTATGAGATGGACATATGTACGATAGTTGATGGAGGTACAGTTGTAAGGTAGAGTAATTGACGGATGAGTGGAGAGATGAAGAGAAAGATGTACGTGGATGAATATATATGTGTATTTGCTTAACTGAAAGAGTTTTATGATATTTGAATTGAAAGTTTTCTAGACAGAGGGAGTAAGACATTTAGAGAAGTTGTGCAGGTAGATGTGAGGATGGGTGGGGCAAAACATTTATAGAAACTCACAGGTGGAGTATAGACTGGTAGAGTATAGACAGGTAGAGTATAGACTGGTAGAGTATAGACTGGTAGAGTATAGACTGGTAGAGTATAGACTGGTGGAGTATAGACAGGTAGAGTACAGACTGGTAGAGTATAGACAGGTAGAGTATAGACAGGTAGAGTATAGACAGGTAGAGTATAGACTGGTAGAGTATAGACTGGTAGAGTATAGACTGGTAGAGTATAGACAGGTAGAGTATAGACAGGTAGAGTATAGACAGGTAGAGTATAGACAGGTAGAGTATAGACAGGTAGAGTATAGACAGGTAGAGTATAGACTGGTAGAGTATAGACTGGTAGAGTATAGACTGGTAGAGTATAGACTGGTGGAGTATAGACTGGTAGAGTATAGACTGGTAGAGTATAGACAGGTAGAGTATAGACTGGTAGAGTATAGACTGGTGGAGTATAGACTGGTAGAGTATAGACTGGTAGAGTGTAGACTGGTAGAGTATAGACTGGTGGAGTATAGACTGGTAGAGTATATACTGGTAGAGTATAGACTGGTGGAGTATAGACTGGTGGAGTATAGACTGGTAGAGTATAGACTGGTGGAGTATAGACTGGTAGAGTATAGACTGGTAGAGTATAGACTGGTGGAGTATAGACTGGTAGAGTATAGACTGGTAGAGTATAGACAGGTAGAGTATAGACTGGTAGAGTATAGACTGGTGGAGTATAGACTGGTGGAGTATAGACTGGTAGAGTATAGACAGGTAGAGTATAGACAGGTAGAGTATAGACTGGTGGAGTATAAACTGGTGGAGTATAGACTGGTGGAGTATGGACTGGTGGAGTATAGACAAGTGGAGTATAGACTGGTGGAGTATAGACTGGTGGAGTATAGACTGGTAGAGTATAGACTGGTAGAGTATAGACTGGTAGAGTATAGACTGGTGGAGTATAGACTGGTGGAGTATAGACTGGTAGAGTATAGACAGGTAGAGTATAGACTGGTAGAGTATAGACTGGTAGAGTATAGACTGGTAGAGTATAGACTGGTAGAGTATAGACTGGTGGAGTATAGACTGGTGGAGTATAGACTGGTAGAGTATAGACTGGTAGAGTATAGACTGGTAGAGTATAGACTGGTAGAGTATAGACTGGTAGAGTATAGACTGGTGGAGTATGCACTGGTAGAGTATAGACTGGTGGAGTATAGACAGGTAGAGTATAGACTGGTGGAGTATAGACAGGTAGAGTATAGACTGGTGGAGTATAGACTGGTGGAGTATAGACTGGTAGAGTATAGACAGGTAGAGTATAGACTGGTAGAGTATAGACTGGTGGAGTATAGACTGGTGGAGTATAGACTGGTGGAGTATAGACTGGTGGAGTATAGACTGGTGGAGTATAGACTGGTAGAGTATAGACTGGTGGAGTATGCACTGGTAGAGTATAGACTGGTAGAGTATAGACTGGTAGAGTATAGACTGGTGGAGTATAGACTGGTGGAGTATGCACTGGTGGAGTATGGACTGGTGGAGTATGCACTGGTGGAGTATAGACTGGTGGAGTTACATATTTATAGTTGCTGAGCAGGCAGATGTATAAACTAATATGTTTTTAGACAAATGAAAAGATGGAGATGTATAGTTCAGACAAATGAAAAGTTAGAGATGTATTCAGCTGACAAACTGTAACAGAATGAATGAGACAAGAAATGAACAAGTTACAAAGTTTACATTCAGAATAAAATCTAGTTTCCATTATAGAAATATAAAAGGAATATAATAAAACATTCAGTGTTTGAAATACATCACAGAGAGGCGAACACGAGGCGAAAACTGAATGTGCTGACTTAGGGGTCTGTAGACACCCAACTTACACAACGAACACATGCTCTCAAATGTCACATACAGACCAACAACAAGAGTGGTTAAACAAGTGGTTAAATAAAAGTGGTTAAACAAGTGGTTAAATAAAAGTGGTTAAACAAGTGGTTAAATAAAGTGGTTAAACAAGTGGTTAAATAAAAGTGGTTAAACAAGTGGTTAAATAAAGTGGTTAAACAAGTGGTTAAATAAAAGTGGTTATACAAGTGGTTAAATAAAAGTGGTTAAACAAGTGGTTAAATAAAAGTGGTTAAACAAGTGGTTAAATAAAAGTGGTTAAACAAGTGGTTAAATAAAAGTGGTTAAATAAAAGTGGTTAAATAAAAGTGGTTAAACAAGTGGTTAAATAAAAGTGGTTAAACAAGTGGTTAAATAAAAGTGGTTAAACAAGTGGTTAAATAAAAGTGGTTAAACAAGTGGTTAAATAAAAGTGGTTAAACAAGTGGTTAAATAAAAGTGGTTAAACAAGTGGTTAAATAAAAGTGGTTAAACAAGTGGTTAAATAAAAGTGGTTAAATAAAAGTGGTTAAATAAAAGTGGTTAAACAAGTGGTTAAATAAAAGTGGTTAAATAAAAGTGGTTAAATAAGTGGTTAAATAAAAGTGGTTAAACAAGTGGTTAAATAAAAGTGGTTAAACAAGTGGTTAAATAAAAGTGGTTAAACAAGTGGTTAAACAAGTGGTTAAACAAGTGGTTAAACAAGTGGTTAAATAAAAGTGGTTAAACAAGTGGTTAAATAAAAGTGGTTAAACAAGTGGTTAAACAAGTGGTTAAACAAGTGGTTAAACAAGTGGTTAAACAAGTGGTTAATGTAGATGGAACAGCGAAGAAGAAGAAGAAGACAAACATTAAATTACCAGCGATGAGTTATGAAGAAGTTCGTTTATAATGTGTTTACACGTTGTGCTTCTGCGCGCTGTGTATGTGCGTTGTACTTCTGTGCGCTGTGTATGTGCGTTGTGCTTCTGCGCGCTGTGTATGTGCGTTGTACTTCTGTGCGCTGTGTATGTGCGTTGTACTTCTGCGCGCTGTGTATGTGCGTTGTACTTCTGTGCGCTGTGTATGTGCGTTGTGCTTCTGCGCGCTGTGTATGTGCGTTGTACTTCTGCGCGCTGTGTATGTGCGTTGTACTTCTGCGCGCTGTGTATGTGCGTTGTGCTTCTGCGCGCTGTGTATGTCGTTGTGCTTTGTGCGCTGTGTATGCAGCTATGCTCCGGTAATCAACACTCATTATACATAAGTATATATACACAAAGAAAGAGACGAGAGAGAGGTAGAGAGAGAGAGTTGGGGGAGAGAATCAGAAAAAGCCTACAGTGATTAAGATCAGCCGTTGGGACCGGCTAGCAAACATGACGTTTATTGTTACTTGCCAATAATCGATAATAACGATATGAAAGTATTCACATTTCTGCAGAGACAAACTATGAATAAATATATGTTCTCATTCTCAAACATACACATACACGCACATACATATATGGGCTATTGCTTAGTGGTTTCTCTACTGATAACAAACTATCCAAGCAGGTCAATAAGTCCATTGCTACTGGTTCCCGTGGTTCGCTGGTGAAGTACATAGCTCATAGTGTACCTCATGCTCCGTACAGAACTATTTGTTTAGCGTGTGATTCTAACCATGTTACAATAATATATTAATAATTCAACATCAGCTTCCCATGTCCTTATTCACCAGATGGTCGCTGTTCAACATCACCTTCCCATGTCCTTATTCACCAGATGGTCGCTGTTCAAACCGATCTATGTTGACTTGATCAATCTGACGTTCAATAATGTTCATTCATGTGTATCTCTTTCTCATTGTCATGTACATCTGTATGTCTGCTGTCTCATTGTCATGTACATCTGTATGTCTGCTGTCTCATTGTCATGTACACGTGTATGTCTGCTGTCTCATTGTCATGTACATCTGTATGTCTGCTGTCTCATTGTCATGTACATCTGTATGTCTGCTGTCTCATTGTCATGTACACTTGTATGTCTGCTGTCTCATTGTCATGTACATCTGTATGTCTGCTGTCTCGTTGTCATGTACACTTGTATGTCTGCTGTCTCGTTGTCGTGTACACATGTATGTCTGCTGTCTCATTGTCATGTACATCTGTATGTCTACTGTCTCATTGTCATGTACACTTGTATGTCTGCTGTCTCATTGTCATGTACACGTGTATGTCTGCTGTCTCATTGTCATGTACACTTGTATGTCTGCTGTCTCATTGTCTCGGTTCATGTTTATCAAACAAGAGTTACGGTTCATGTTTATCAAACAAGAGTTACGGTTCATGTTTATCAAACAAGAGTTACGGTTCATGTTTATCAAACAAGAGTTACGGTTCATGTTTATCAAACAAGAGTTACGGTTGATGAACAGAGGATATCGTCATGAATTTAGTAACAAATAGATAGCATGCATAGATGACAATTACATAGATGACAATTACATAGATGACAATTACATAGATGACAGTTACATAGATAACAGTTACATAGATAACAGTTACATAGATGACAATTACATAGATGACAATTACATAGATAACAGTTACATAGATAACAGTTACATAGATGACAATTACATAGATAACAGTTACATAGATGACAGTTACATAGATGACAGTTACATAGATGACAGTTACATAGATAACAGTTACATAGATAACAGTTACATAGATGACAATTACATAGATGACAATTACATAGATGACAGTTACATAGATGACAGTTACATAGATAACAGTTACATAGATGACAGTCACATAGATGACAATTACATGGATGACAATTACATAGATGACAGTTACATATATGACAATTACATAGATGACAATTACATAGATGACAATTACATAGATGACAATTACATAGATGACAATTACATAGATGACAATATGTATAACTAAAACATGGTTTTTCAGTATGAGAACCTTCTTCCTCTTCTTGAATCTTGTTTTGTCTCACATCGATAGGGATTTCTAGAACGGGAATTTGTGTGTGCTTCATAAATAGTGTTTTCCCTCCCTCTGTTCTTTATTATGTCCACCTTTTGCAATGACGGCCTTTTACTGTGTCTCCATTGTATCGAAGTAGCATTGTATCGAAGTAGCATTGTATCGAAGTAGCATTGTATCGAAGTAGCATTGTATCGAAGTAGCATTGTATCGAAGTAGCATTGTATCGAAGTAGCATTGTATCGAAGTAGCATTGCTCTTTGTCTCCATTGTATCGAAGTAGCATTGTATCGAAGTAGCATTGTATCGAAGTAGCATTGTATCGAAGTAGCATTGTATCGAAGTAGCATTGTATCGAAGTAGCATTGTATCGAAGTAGCATTGTATCGAAGTAGCATTGTATCGAAGTAGCATTGCTCTTTGTCTCCATTGTATCGAAGTAGCATTGTATCGAAGTAGCATTGTATAGAAGTAGCATTGCTATTTGTCTCCATTGTATCGAAGTAGCATTGCTCTTTGTCTCCATTGTATCGAAGTAGCATTGTATCGAAGTAGCATTGTATCGAAGTAGCATTGCTATTTGTATCCATTGTATCGAAGTAGCATTGCTCTTTGTCTCCATTGTATCGAAATAGCATTGTATCGAAGTAGCATTGCTCTCTTTGTATCCATTGTATCGAAGTAGCATTGCTATTTGTATCCATTGTATCAGTCATTGTATCGAAGTAGCATTGTATCGAAGTAGCATTGTATCAGTAGCATTGTATCGAGTAACATGTATGAAGTAGCATTGTATCAAGTGCATTGCTCTTTGAGAGCGCACTGTCTGTTGGTATTAGTGGCCGAAAATTGAATTTGTTGTTTCCTGATGACGAACAGTAGTGATGTTGTTTGCGTTCAGTAGGGATTTTGTTTACGATCGGTAGTGATGTTATTTAAATGTGAGTGATGTATGTCATGTGAGTCATGTATATCATGTTAGTGATATATGTCATGTGAGTGATGTAGTTCATGTCAGTGATGTATGTGATGTGAGTGATCTATGTGATGTGAGTTATGTATGTCATGTGAGTGGTGTATGTCATGTGAGTGATGTATGTCATGTGAGTGATGTATGTCATGTGAGTGATGTATGTCATGTGATGTGATGTGATGTATTAATTATTACAAACTTTCCGTTTTTTCATGCGCTAAAAATCACGGCCATCAAAGCTCGCGAGACGTAAGACCCGCACTGAGCTCGCGAACTATTCATTACGTCACATGTTTGCTCGATAAATGTACTTCGTGGATGAATCGTGTAGAGTTCAAGATTTCATTCGCTACTAAGTTTTAAATGTGGTGTGCTACATAAATTCTACACACAAGAAATCAACTCTGAATGCGTTCAGCAACGATACATAGAGAGTTGTTTGGTTTGGTAATGTAGAAATCGAATGACTAACCTAGCAAATAACGACTGCCTTCTTCGTCTTCTTCTTTGAGCGTACCATATCGACCACTTATGTAATCCGAGCCTAAGAGCGATTATACATTGTGCCAGCTGTGTGCCTACAAGTAGGTCAACATATCCGAATTCTGCGACGATTTTTATTTAATAGATTAGAATTCCCTAGTCCCCTACACCTCAGTCGCCTCTTACGACATGCCTTGTAGATTTCAGTGTTACTATTCTTTGATCCCCTTCAACAGACAGCCCCGGCAACACACGGGTGACGGTCGAGTTGATAAATGTTAGAACTGATGAAATAAATGTTAGAACTGATGAAATAAATGTTAGAACTGATGAAATAAATGTTAGAACTGATGAAATAAATGTTAGAACTGATGAAATAAATGTTAGAACTGATGAAATAAATGTTAGAACTGATGAAATAAATTAAATGATAAATGAATATAGAGATCATGCTAGATAATGTTTTAATGAATAAATATATCGATTTCTGTGTGTCACATTTATGTCACATTTATGTCACATTTATGTCACATTTATGTCACATTTATGTCACATTTATATGTCTATTACATTCTTTTCAATTTCTTTTATTATATTTTATATTTCAGACCTCCACCTGAGATTCGACGTGAACCCATACAGAAGCAGAAACCACCATCCAGACCACCTAGTGAGGCGCCTAGTGAAGAAAAGTAGGTTTCTAAACATGTGAAATACATCCACCAACTTGTGATCTCGTCATCAAATGATGTATAGATGTTCACATCTAAAGATAATTGCTGTATGCATGATTTGCTATAGATCTGCTCTCAGCAATATTCATGGCAATATGGGAACAGACATGTCCACTTCACAAGAACATATTGCTATCTTGCTGGAGATGGTTACTGAAACTGCTTTGTTCAGCGACAGCATTTCTTGAAGGAGACAATCTTATTGATAACACTACAACTGTGACACCTCACATTGCTGACATCTACACACTGCTGACACCTACACACTGCTGACACCTACACACTGCTGACATCTACACACTGCTGACATCTACACACTGCTGACACCTACACACTGCTGACACCTACACACTGCTGACATCTATACATGTTGAGATATCTACAAATGTTGAGATATCTACAAATGTTGAGATAGTTACAAATGTTGAGACAAATGTTGAGACATCCACAAATGTTGAGATAGCTACAAATGTTGAGATATCTACAAATTTTGAGATAGTGTTGTTGATGTAAAATTAACAACAAAACGTTAATAAATTGTAAAATTCTAGAGTACAAGATATTGATCCCATTATGCGATCCACGATGTAACTCTTGAAGTGACCCATTATGCGATCCACGATGTAACTCTTGAAGTGACCCATTATGCGATCCACGATGTAACTTTTGAAGCGACCCATGATGCGATTCATGAAGTAACTCTTGAAGCGACCCATGATGCGGTTCATGAAGTAACTCTTAAAGTTATCCATGACACGATCCATGAAGTAACTCTTAAAGCGACCCATGATGCGATCAATGAAGTAACTCTTAAAGCGACCCATGATGCGATCCATGAAGTAACTCTTGAAGCGACCCACGACACGATCCATAAAGTAACTGGGTGTGACTGATGATGTGATCCATGAAGTAACTTCTGAAGCGACCCATGATGCTAGCCCTAACACAGATTGATGAACAGTTCTGTAAGTCAAGTTACTCACAAATCATCTGAGACGTTAAACTATTATTTAAGTCTTAAACGTTCATGGTTTTAAAGGTTTTTGATATTTTTGAAGGCCTGCTCTATTACTAGAATCCATATGTACTCAATGAATTAAACATAGGCATGTTATATATGGTTGGAAAGCTAATTGAATGTACTATCGAGATATGAGGTTTTAATATCAGTGTCATGTAATATGTTATATCAGTGACCTAATTTTGGCGATGCTAAAAATAGATTTTTCAACAAATTTCAAATAATTATACAGTCACAAAAAAGGGAAAAAATAAGTATGAAATATATCATGACAACTATTAATATAGTCTCTTAGTACCTTCATATTTACACAATATATCCAAACATGCAGTTGTTTGGACAATAAATAAGGCAGTAATTAGGATATTTGTAACTTCTAAATATTTCCACATTTTGAACACACCAATTAATAAATAATAAATAAATAAGAGAAAATGATGCAGAACTGGTCTAGTGAGCAGCCCATAAAGAACTAACACTTATAGTCTTGATCAGTACAGTAATCTGAGTCATTAGATGCTATTTTACAAAGCAAATGTGTGATTTTTGACAAGAACAAGTGAATACTCGTCTGCAGAGATTATTCAAAATGGCGGCCTATCGGAAATGTCGGTGTAAGAAAAGAATGCTCTTACTACTGAAGTCGGAGAAGGTTCGCCTGAATGGCTAGGGGCACCTTACACAGAGTTAGTCGGCTTTCACGCAGAAATCAGTCAGATGCGCCATAAAATGCTCGCAGACTACGCATGAATTCATAGCGGCCGGAGGAAGAAGAAGAACAAAAAAAGCCTGCTTTATTCAACGAAATTAGACATCTTAAAAATAAAAATAAAATTTTTAAACAGTTTATTATGGTAATATGATATGTTTTGCATTATGTAACATATATTATATGCATTTAAATGCATAAATAACATACAGATACTCCTAGTTCCGGAGTCATGTATCCATCTCATTTATAAATGAGATTTTCTTGGTACCCGAACGTTACAGAAAACCCAGTAGAGTTACCTGATGACAAAAATTCGTTAGGAAAATCAGCAGAAAAAAGAAGCCAATGAAAGCAGAACACAGAGATACAGCTTTAGAAGACATCCTAAAACATAAATAGATGGATTAGTTGTACTGTCGGTAGAGACTGTCACAGAGATACAGCTTTAGAAGACATCCTAAAACATAAATAGATGGATTAGTTGTACTGTCGGTAGAGACTGTCACAGAGATACAGCTTTAGAAGACATCTTAAAGCATAAATAGATGGATTAGTTGTACTGTCGGTAGAGACTGTCACAGAGATACAGCTTTAGAAGACATCCTAAAACATAAATAGATGGATTAGTTGTACTGTCGGTAGAGACTGTCGGTAGAGACGACTGTCGGTAGAGACTGTCGGTAGAGACTGTCGGTAGAGACTGGTAGGGACAGGGACAAATAAATGTTGTATTATCATTTCCTTGCAAATTCTTTATGAAATGTAAACGTGTTATGTGTCTCTTCTTTCACAGAGAGATTCCACCTGAAGAACCAGGATTTCTATTTGGTTTCTGGAAAACGCGTATGTTTTCAACATCATCTTTTTGTTTTTAAACACGCCTCACTTTCTTCACATTTCTATTGTATCAATTATCTTCACATTTCTATTGTATCAATTATCTTCACATTTCTATTGTATCAATTATCTTCAAGATTGCATGTTGCCTTTTTCGCCAGTCCATTTATGTACATTAGTAAACATTTCTTCTTGTCTATATAGTAGATTAATCTCTCACTTCTATAATCATGTCCACCCTTGATAATCTTCTCTAGCTTAGCCTCCGTCTCTCGCTCTCAACCCTTTCATATTATAACAGTGTATTATCACTCTCTTACTATACATCTTTCTCTTTCCCTCTCTCTCTCTCTTACTCAATAGACTTTCTCTGTCTATCGCTCTCTTACTCAATAGACTTTCTCTGTCCATCTCTCTCTTACTTTATAGACTTTCTCTGTCCATCTCTCTCTTACTCTATAGACTTTCTCTGTCCATCTCTCTCTTACTCAATAGCCTTCTCTGTCCATCTCTCTCTTACTCAATATACTTTTTCTGACTCTCTCTCTCTCTTACTCAATAGTCTTTCTCTGTCCATCTCTCTCTTACTCAATAGATTTTTTCTGACTCTCTCTCTCTCTCTTACTCAATAGACTTTCTCTGTCTCTCTCTCTCTCTCTCTTACTCAATAGACTTTCTCTGTCTCTCTGTCTTACGCAATATACTTTATCTGTCTCTCTCTCTCTCTTACTCAATAGTCTTTATCTGTGCACTCAATTTGATACCAATATTGAATTGTTAATCATCTCTCTATATATACTTCCATTCGCTATCAATGTATCTCTACTTGATTATCTAAGATATCTCTCTCGTTCTATCTGTGTCTCCTTATATGCAACTCTCTATCTGGGTCTCCCTGTATGTCTATCCATCTACATCCAACAACTACAAACTTCTTTCAACAACAAGAATCTACTTCCAACATCTACAAACTACTTCCAACATCTACAAACTATTTACAACAAAAATATTTCAAATAGAGAAAATAATTGATCTTATTTGTTTGTGTTTCCCTCAGGTTACCCTAACGACGACCTAAAAACAGCCCCCGATCCCAAAAGTCTACCAGCACCTGGCGACATGGACTACCACTACCCACATACTTACGACCCTGTTATTACAACAGCACCAGAAGCACCACCAGCTCAGTCTTCGGCTGATCCTGCTAAGAAAAATTGCGTTATCCAATGAGAACCATTGTAGCAATAATTAAAATGGATAGATGCTAGTATTGATGGGTAACCTCTGGTTTACTGGATAGTGTTAGATATATCATGGTTTACTGGGTAGTGTTAGATATATCATGGTTTACTGGGCAGTGTTAGATATATCATGGTTTACTGGGTAGTGTTAGATATATCATGGTTTACTGGGTAGTGTTAGATATATCATGGTTTACTGGGTAGTGTTAGATATATCATGGTTTACTGGGTAGTGTTAGATATATCATGGTTTACTTGGTAGTGTTAGATATATCATGGTTTACTTGGTAGTGTTAGGTGTATCATGGTTTACTTGGTAGTGTTAGGTGTATCATGGTTTACTTGGTAGTGTTAGATATATCATGGTTTACTTGGTAGTGTTAGGTGTATCATGGTTTACTTGGTAGTGTTAGTTGCAACATGGTTTATTGGGTAGTGTTAGGTGTATCATGGTTTACTTGGTAGTGTTAGCTGCAACATGGTTTACTTGGTAGTGTTAGGTGTATCATGGTTTACTTGGTAGTGTTAGTTGCAACATGGTTTACTTGGTAGTGTTAGGTGTATCATGGTTTACTTGGTAGTGTTAGGTGTATCATGGTTTACTTGGTAGTGTTAGTTGCAACATGGTTTATTGGGTAGTGTTAGGTGTATCATGGTTTACTTGGTAGTGTTAGGTGTATCATGGTTTACTGGGTAGTGTTGGGTGTATCATAGTTTAATATTAGAACTAAACTTTGTAAGAGGTAACTACATTTGTAGGAGGGAACCAGACTCTGTAAGGCAGTGAACTCGACTTTGTTAGGAGGAACTAAACTTTGTAGAGAGGATCTAGTCTTTTAAGAGAGGAACTAAACTGTAAAGGACACAACTAAACTTTGTTAGAGAGGGAACTAAACTTTGTAAAGGACACAACTAAACTTTGTTAGAGAGGGAACTAAACTTTGTAAAGGACACAACTAAACTTTGTAATAGAATTAACTAAAGTGTATAGGTAAAGGAACTAATAAACAAGACAGATTGAGCTGTTGATGTTGAAAAACTCTGCTTCCTTTGTCCATATTTCTTCCTTATTCATCTGTCTAAGGTTATCCAATGTTGAACAGATCTAGTTAGTTGAATATCATAACCAATATCGTTGCAACATCATGAGCACACCAGATGGTACTCTGACTATTTTTTTATATTAATCGTGAAGTATGTGCAAGCTTATAGTTCCGGAAACACGTTGATCACATCCGTTCTCGCATGGGTCATTTACCACTTAAACATTTGAATAATTTGACAAGAATGCGTAGAACAGACAAGAATGCATAGAACAGTCAAGAATGCATAGAACAGTCAAGAATGCATAGAACAGTCAAGAATGCATAGAACAGTCAAGAATGCATAGAACAGCCAAAGATGGGTGCCGAGTGGTTACCGGGTCCCAAATTTGGGGTGTAAAGAATAGAACAACTGTTACCTGCCACGCATGTCGTAAGAGGCGATTAAGGAGGTTTAGCTGAAATCGGATGTACATGTCCTAAACGTGTAGAAGTCTATGCGTTTAGGGGCCTACCAAACCAATATGCAACGTATACACGTTCTTGGCAAGATCAAACATATCACAAAGAGTGATTAAAATTAGTTGTAAAGAACAAACGCAAAGAAGAAGAAGAAGCCAAGGATGGCAATCTTTTTCTATAAAATTGCAGAGAACAGAATGGACAATTTTAGACAAATATTGATCACATTAAAAATCCGTCCAAACACAAATGTTTTCACATATCTTGGATATGTTATCAGCAACGAAGAAGGGACTTGATCTGACATTAAAATCAGACTGAGTAAAATACTAAGTGTATTCCTTATCTTTCAGACAGTCTGGAAATCAGTCTGAAGATTCTTGTCAATACAGCATCAGAACTAATATTAATATATATCTCAGCTGTGTGCTCCGTTGGGAGTTGAAAAGTGAAGACGCTGTGTGCTATCAACTTTACAATACAGATCAGAAAGTTCGAGAATGACAGAGCAAGATGTGTACAAACTCTACAACTTACATACAACTTGTCTGCGAAGGTTGTCGCATGTTATTGCCAAATATCCAAGAACTGATTGCACAGTGTCAACAAGAGAATATGAGCACTATCATCTGAAAGAGATGCTGGAGATGGATCAGACAAATGATACTCACTGAGACTAACTATGTCATGAAAACTGTACTGAGATGAACACAAGAGGGTAAACGAAAACGTGGAAGACTCACAACGACCTGGAAGAGAACAATAGTACCGGAACTGAAAGAAATGAATGGTAGCTGAAACATAATTTAGAGGACGACCAATGACGTACGACCAAGCAAACGGAGAATAATGGCGTACATTTGTTGCTGCTCTAAGCATCAATGGAGTTAAATGCTAGATAGAAAGATAGAGAGAGAGAGGGAGAGAGAGAGGGAGAGAGAGAGAGAGGGAGAGAAAGAAAGAGTAATCATAGCCAACAGTTAGTTACAAAATGACTGTTTAGCAGATTGGTAACGTTGACACCTCATAACGTTGATACATATACATATGCTCGTCAGCAAGTAGCTTACCAGAAACGAAGCTTTCGGAACTTGGCTCCCCCGACAGCAGTCATGACAAACTCTCTGTTCTGTCCAAGATGACCGGCGTCAGCAGCAGCCATTTCCAGATAGTCAGTGACATCTTGCACCCATCGTCTTCTATGTCTTCCTCTCATTCTTCTTCCAGACACCATTCCATCCAAAATTATCTTCTCTAGGCTCTCATATCGTTAGATGTGTCCAAAATATTTAAATTTCCTTGATTTTATGTTCTTTAATAACCAACTCTCTTTAATATCAAGCTGTTGCAGAATAGAATCATTTTTTCTTTTCTCTGTCCGTGATATTCTAAGTACTTTTCTGTAGAATTTGCATTCAAAGGCATCAATGATCTTCTCCGTCGCTTTGTCAATGTTCCATGTCTCACAACTATCTGTTGCCAACGCAGAATATATATATATATATGATGCACTTTAATAAAATGTTCCATGTGTCTGTACAACAGTCACACACATCACAAGACGATATCTTGAACACGATTAGATGATATCTCTCAATCTCTTAGTGTCTGTACAACAGTCACACACATCACAAGATGATATCTTGAACATGATCAACAAATGATATCTCTCAATCTGTTAGTGTCTGTACAACAGTCACACACATCACAAGACGATATCTTGAACACGATTAGATGATATCTCTCAATCTCTTAGTGTCTGTACAACAGTCACACACATCACAAGACGATATCTTGAACACGATTAGATGATATCTCTCAATCTCTTAGTGTCTGTACAACAGTCACACACATCACAAGATGATATCTTGAACATGATCAACAAATGATATCTCTCAATCTGTTAGTGTCTGTACAACAGTCACACACATCACAAGATGATATCTTGAACATGATCAACAAATGATATCTCTCAATCTGTTATTATTGATACGAAATCTAACAATCTTTGCTACATCATCTTTCTGATTGTGTCGCAGATGTATTTCTCACATGTTCATGCATCTTCACCTGACATCTTCTCCTGACATCTTCTCCTGACATCTTCTCCTGACATCTTCTTCTGACATCTTCTCCTGACATCTTCTCCTGACATCTTATCCTGACATCTTATCCTGACATCTTCTCCTGACATCTTATCCTGACATCTTCACCTGACATCTTCACCTGACATCTTCGCATGGATGCTATGTTTCCCATTTCTTCACATATCATCCCTCAGTACCATCTTCGCATGGATGCTATGTTTCCCATTTCTTCACATATCATCCCTCAGTACCATCTTCACCTGGATGCTATGTTTCCCATTTCTTCACATATCATCCCTCAGTACCATCTTCACCTGGATGCTATGTTTCCCATTTCTTCACATATCATCCCTCAGTACCATCTTCACCTGGATGCTATGTTTCCCATTTCTTCACATATCATCCCTCAGTACCATCTTCACCTGGATGCTATGTTTCCCATTTCTTCACATATCATCCCTCAGTACCATCTTCACCTGGATGCTATGTTTCCCATTTCTTCACATATCATCCCTCAGTACCATCTTCACCTGGATGCTATGTTTCCCATTTCTTCAAATATCATCCCTCAGTACCATCTTCACCTGAAATCTTCACCTGGGTGCTATCTTTTTTATTAGTTTATGCATCTTCTTCTGACACACCTCTCTATCCAGGTGGAACAGCTGTAGGGAAATAATAAGTTTTTAAATTGTAAAAGAAATACAAGAAAACTGGGGGTGTTGGTAATACAACTGAACAATCAGGATACAAGAAGACACACAAATATTACATGAAATATCGATGGAAAAACGTTTACGTGTAAAAACTAAGCTGATCACTTTGCAGAACCCTTTGCTAAAGACAGGAACATTGAAGTTAGCCTAGAGAAACAACAAAACGATGGACAAGATGAAACTATACCCCAAGTTATAAAGGCACAAATCACATTAAGAGAACTGGAGAAAGAAATATCTCAATTAAAAATGAGAAAATCGTCATGAGTTGACTGAGTGTTATAAGAAATGATCCAGAACTTGGAAAGTGCAATAAAAAAATCAAGCTGCTGCAGATTTACAAACTAGTTTAAGTAATCTTTGCCAGACATATCTCTTCTTATCTCAAATATTCTACTTACAAGTTATTCTAAATCAAATATTTTACTTACAAGTTATTCTAAATCAAATATTTTACTTACAAGTTATTCTAAATCAAATATTTTACTTACAAGTTATTCTAAATCAAATATTTTACTTACAAGTTATTCTAAATCAAATATTTTACTTACAAGTTATTCTAAATCAAATATTTTACTTACAAGTTATTCTAAATCAAATATTTTACTTACAAGTTATTCTAAGAAGTTTTCATGTCAGAGTTCATTGGAAGTATGCTGTTGCACATAATAAAACTAGTTTCTATATTGTTTCATTATTTCAATGTTGTATGTATACTTTTACATTCGTTCTGTCATACTTGTTGCAACTTCAATGTTGTATCAATCTTAACATATACAAGAGAAAGGTAAGAAATGACTAAAGATATAGAAAGCAAGTTGGATGCATGTGAAAATAGGATGTCTGCGAAAAATAATGAATATAAATGGAATGAATTTAGGAGAGGTGATGAAATCAGAGAAATGTGTGGTCAACCACTAGTAACAACTGTTATACGAAGGAGAAGATGGAGATATGTTGGGTATACGTTGAATATAAATGATCAAAGAATATCATAGTAAGTAAAAAAGTGGGAGGCAAAGGGTTCAAGAAAGAGAGGTCGACCTAGGGAAACCCTGAAACGAACTTTGCTGAGAGAGGCAGGAAATATCGGATTCAATTCCATGGAAGAGATTGAGCGAGTTGCCCAGGACAGAGCGATATTGAGAAATTACTTACTGGCCCTATGTAATGTAAAACGGAACGAAAAGAATATATATTTGTTTCATCAGATTTCTCTTTACACTTCTCTTTTATCCAAACAATTGTCACGTGATCTAAGTCTAGCCGTCTAGCTACAAGAAGAAGACGGAAGCCATAACGCTAAAATTTTCCGTTATTTTTTGTATTAACAACTATGCGTCTATTTTTACATCTGCCACTACCATAGCAACCACTTCCTGCAGCATCATTTCACTTTTGGCTATTAATTTCTAGTAAGCAGTCGAGCAAGATTTATATTATCATTTGTCGTGTCTCTATCAATCGATATTTCCACTGTCTACTAAGACTAATTTATATTATCATTTGTCGTGTCTCTATCAATCGATATTTGCACTGTCTACTAAGACTAATTTATATTATCATTTGTCGTGTCTCTATCAATCGATATTTCCACTGTCTACTAAGACTAATTTACTGTAGACTCATAAAACGATCTCTTCTTTGTATAATCCCTACTGGCCCAGGCAACCACGATGCGGATAGATGTTGATAAAAGAATTGCCTCAGCAATACTGCTGACTACTCAATTTTTGAAACATTATAAAAACTGACTGCATCCTACTTGTTGTTTATTGTTTAATCATGGGCTATCTCACTCACAGCGTCAGGAAAATATGAAATATCTAGCACCGACTCTTGTTTGAGCTTCTATCTTAAATTGGTCATAAACATATTGAAATTACCTCCCTGGGGTGTGTGCTACAGAAGTTGAGAACCACTAGTTTGTACCATTAGACGCAGTGAGATGGATAGGACATGTAATACGAGACTAACGCTGTCATACAAATGTCAGTGAGATGGATAGGACATGTGATACACGAGACTAACTCTGTCATACAAATGGCAGTGAGATGGATAGGACATGTAATACAAGACTAACTCTGTCATACAAATGTCAATGAGATGGATAGGTCATGTGATACGAGACTAACTCTGTCATACAAATGTCAATGAGATGGATAGGACATGTAATACAAGACTAACTCTGTCATACAAATGTCAATGAGATGGATAGGACATGTGATACGAGACTAACTCTGTCACACAAATGTCAGTGAGATGGATAGGACATGTAATACGAGACTAACTCTGTCATACAAATGTCAGTGAGATGGATAGGACATGTGATACACGAGACTAACTATGTCATACAAATGTCAATGAGATGGATAGGACATGTAATACAAGACTAACTCTGTCATACAAATGTCAATGAGATGGATAGGTCATGTGATACGAGACTAACTCTGTCATACAAATGTCAATGAGATGGATAGGACATGTAATACAAGACTAACTCTGTCATACAAATGTTAATGAGATGGATAGGTCATGTGATACGAGACTAACTCTGTCATACAAATGTCAATGAGATGGATAGGACATGTAATACAAGACTAACTCTGTCATACAAATGTCAATGAGATGGATAGGTCATGTGATACGAGACTAACTCTGTCATACAAATGTCAATGAGATTGATCAGACATGTAATACAAGACTAACTCTGTCATACAAATGTCAATGAGATTGATCAGACATGTGATACGAGACTAACTCTGTCATACAAATGTCAATGAGATGGATAGGACATGTAATACAAGACTAACTCTGTCATACAAATGTCAGTGAGATGGATAGGTCATGTGATACGAGACTAACTCTGTCATACAAATGTCAGTGAGATGGATAGGACATGTGATACGAGACTAACTCTGTCATACAAATGTCAGTGAGATGGATAGGTCATGTGATACGAGACTAACTCTGTCATACAAATGTCAGTGAGATGGATAGGTCATGTAATACAAGACTAACTGATGGTAGGTATCATACCGTTTCTCGAGCGAACATCAGAGAATTTATTTCTTGTCAATAAAACAAGTATTGGAAGAGGAAAATCTCAAAATCTGAGAAACTTAGCGTTGGTAAATGTGATCCTAGTCTATCTTGATAATGTCATCTCATAGTTATTTGACAAACAATTGAATAGAAGACATTACATAATTCTATAAGTGCTTAGCTCTGTTCAGCAAAGTTTGTACTAGTTGAAATTATCAGTTTTCGAACACTAACTGGCAAGAAATGCAACTGTGCTCTGGCAAGCAATTGACTGTTAGAGATTTAATAACACTGTTTACTGGTATGTTACATTCAACTGTTTACTGGTACTTTAACTGTTTACTAGTATGTTACATTCAACTGTTTACTGGTATGTTACATTCAACTGTTTACTGGTATGTTACATTCAACTGTTTACTGGTATGTTACATTCAACTGTTTACTAGTATGTTACAGTCAACTGTTTACTAGTATGTTACATTCAACTGTTTACTAGTATGTTACATTCAACTGTTTACTGGTATGTTACATTCAACTGTTTACTAGTATGTTACAGTCAACTGTTTACTAGTATGTTACAGTCAACTGTTTACTAGTATGTTACATTCAACTGTTTACTGGTATGTTACAGTCAACTGTTTACTAGTATGTTACATTCAACTGTTTACTAGTATGTTACATTCAACTGTTTACTGGTATGTTACATTCAACTGTTTACTAGTATGTTACATTCAACTGTTTACTGGTATGTTACATTCAACTGTTTACTAGTATGTTACATTCAACTGTTTACTGGTATGTCACATTCAACTGTTTACTAGTATGTTACATTCAACTGTTTACTAGTATGTTACAGTCAACTGTTTACTGGTATGATACAGTCAACTGTTTACTAGTATGTTACATTCAACTGTTTACTAGTATGATACATTCAACTGTTTACTGGTATGTTACATTCAACTGTTTACTAGTATGTTACATTCAACTGTTTACTAGTATGTTACATTCAACTGTTTACTATTATGTTACATTCAACTGTTTACTAGTATGTTACATTCAACTGTTTACTAGTATGTTACATTCAACTGTTTACTATTATGTTACATTCAACTGTTTACTAGTATGTTACATTCAACTGTTTACTAGTATGTTACATTCAACTGTTTACTAGTATGTTACATTCAACTGTTTACTAGTATGATACATTCAACTGTTTACTGGTATGTTACATTCAACTGTTTACTAGTATGTTACATTCAACTGTTTACTAGTATGTTACATTCAACTGTTTACTAGTATGTTACATTCAACTGTTTACTAGTATGTTACATTCAACTGTTTACTAGTATGTTACATTCAACTGTTTACTAATATGTTACATTCAACTGTGTACTAGTATGTTACATTCAACTGTTTACTAGTATGTTACATTCAACACTAGTATGTTACATTCAACTGTTTACTAGTATGTTACATTCAACACTAGTATGTTACATTCAACTGTTTACTAGTATGTTACATTCAACTGTTTACTAGTATGTTACATTCAACTGTTTACTAGTATGTTACATTCAACTGTGTACTAGTATGTTACATTCAACTGTTTACTAGTATGTTACATTCAACACTAGTATGTTACATTCAACTGTTTACTAGTATGTTACATTCAACACTAGTATGTTACATTCAACTGTTTACTAGTATGTTACATTCAACTGTTTACTAGTATGTTACATTCAACTGTTTACTAGTATGTTACAGTCAACTGTTTACTAGTATGTTTCATTCAACTCTTTACTAGTATGTTACATTCAACTGTTTACTAGTATGTTACATTCAACTGTTTACTAGTATGTTACATTCAACTGTTTACTAGTATGTTACATTCAACTGTTTACTGGTATGTTACATTCAACTGTTTACTAGTATGTTACATTCAACACTAGTATGTTACATTCAACTGTTTACTAGTATGTTACATTCAACACTAGTATGTTACATTCAACTGTTTACTAGTATGTTACATTCAACTGTTTACTAGTATGTTACATTCAACTGTTTACTAGTATGTTACATTCAACTGTTTACTAGTATGTTTCATTCAACTCTTTACTAGTATGTTACATTCAACTGTTTACTAGTATGTTACATTCAACTGTTTACTAGTATGTTACATTCAACTGTTTACTAGTATGTTACATTCAACTGTTTACTAGTATGTTACATTCAACTGTTTACTAGTATGTTACATTCAACTGTTTACTAGTATGTTACATTCAACACTAGTATGTTACATTCAACTGTTTACTGGTACTTCAACTGTTTACTGGTACTTCAACTGTTTACTAGTATGTTACATTCAACTGTTTACTAGTATGTTACAGTCAACACAATCGCTTGAGTTAGGGAAAATGTTCTGATTTATAAATGTACATTATGTTAGAACGTTACCATCTCAATCACACCGGACGTTAGCATCTCAATCACACCGGATGTTACCATCTCAATCACATCAGACGTTACCATCTCAATCACACCGGAAGTTACCATCTCAATCACACCAGACGTTACCATCTCAATCACACCGGACTGTGGTAGGACAACCTTTCTTGTACATCATATATGTATATTTTAGCTCTAACATTTTATCAAATCAAATATGACTTGACAACGGAAACAGACTCTGAGCGTCTCATAATATCCCTAGCGACAGTCTCATTCAATATAAAGCCTGTATTATCAATGAGGTTATTGAAGCTCTATCAAAAATATATCAATGCAAATCATTTACGTCTTTGGATAAAAGAATTTTGAAAAGTGAAGAAAGAAAATAAGAACTTGTGGATTTTTGTGAATTTGTGACTTTATTCTATTGAAGCAAACATCCCTTTTCCCCCGACCACCTCGTTCTACACCATATGTCTCCTCCATCTGTCTTTTCCCCGACCACCTCGTTCTACACTATATGTCTCCTCCATCTGTCTTTTCCCCGACCACCTCGTTCTACACTATACGTCTCCTCCATCTGTCTTTTCCCCGACTACCTCGTCTCACACCATATGTCTCCTCCATCTGTCTTTTCTCCCGACCACCTCGTTCCACACCATGTCTCCTCCATCTGTCTTTCCCCTGACCACCTCATCCCCACCATATGTCTCCTCCATCTGTCTTCCCCTACTACCTCGTCCCACACCATATGTTTCCTCCATCTGTCTTTCCCCGACCACCTCATCCCCACCATATGTCTCCTCCATCTGTCTTTCCCTGTTTATTTCTATCTAATAATGTTTCTCAAATTCTCTGTTCCGTGCGGTCTGTCTATTTGATGTGTTTAATTCATGTTTATTTTTGTCTGAATATTTCACTGCCTGTCTGTGTGTCTGTCTATATATACCTCTTTTAGAGTGTCTGTTTTCTTTGTCTGTCTATATGTATGTCTAGCAATCAATGTCTGTATGTATGTCTGATATTATGTCTCTGTCATTTTATAACTCTCGCATTGTATCTTATCTTATCTTAACACATGTGCGTGAAGCGTCGTGGGGGATTTATTTTTCTATCTTGTGTCAGGTGTGTTTCACTTGTCGCATTGTATGGCTTTACATTAGAGTTGTTTTATTCAAATACAATCTGTGAGAAGATTGTTCAATCTGTGAGAAGATTGTTCAATCTGGGAGAAGATTGTTCAATTTGTGAGAAGATTGTTCAATATGACACATATTTGTAAACATTAGTTACTCTTCCAATTTCATGTACATCAAACTAAACTTCACCACATCTAGTGAGTTATAATGTAGTATTACCACATCTAGTGAGTTATAATGTAGCATTACCACATCTAGTGAGTTATAATGTAGTATTACTACATCTAGTGAGTTATAATGTAGCATTATCACATCTAGTGAGTTATAATGTAGTATTATCACATCTATTGAGTTATATAGTAGTATTACCACATCTAGTTAGTTATATAGTAGTATTACCACATCTAGTGAGTTAGTGAGTTATAATGTAGTATTAATCAAGTAGTATGTTATAATGTATGGTTTTCTGGGGCGTAGAGGTAAGGTGCTCGCCTAACGTTCCAAAGATACTCGGTTCGCTCCCTCGTAGAACCATCAGGATATTTGTCCAGAGATACCTGATCTCAGTGTAGGTGAGATCGAGTTCCTAGTCCTATCGGAGACGGACGATAAAACGTTGGTCCAGTGTTCAAGTTGAGCACGTAAAAGAAACCCTGGCAGTTACAAATCGAAAAGAGCAGGCTGGAAAGACGCTGACCGGGCAAAACTCATTAGAATAGATTACAAATAAAAGATTCTACAAAAATATCTTCACCATCTCAAAACATTTCATCGAGGACCCTCGCCGGGGCTACTGAGTTCGTGAATAGTCGTGATGAGATCTTCTTGTGTAAAGAAAGAGGTCGGAGCACATGTGGTTATTAACCGAAATGCAATAACAATGGTCCTAGCAATCAATCAATGTAGTCAGTTGTGGACACGTGACATCACAGTTGTGGTTGATGGCAGGTGAGACAGTCAGAACTGAATTATACTCACATTTGCACACAGCGAGCCACTAGATGTGCTCACCTCAAGCGAGAAACAAGATGTGCTCACCTCAAGCGAACCACTAGATGTGCTCACCTCAAGCGAGCTACTAGATGTGCTCACCTCAAGCGAACCACTAGATGTGCTCACCTCAAGCGAGCCACTAGATGTGCTCACCTCAAGCGAACCACTAGATGTGCTCAATCAAATATTCAATTAGTGTAGAAGAAAATCTCAGTGGAGAATGGTGATCAAAAAACAATGTATTTTCCAATATACCAGATGGTATGAAATTAGGTTCATTACTTTATTTTGTATATACTCACCTGTAGTCACATACACATATAATCACACACGTACATACAGGTCGGGCAGATACACAAAATCGTTCTATCAGGAAACCATTATGGCTCTCGGTGGTCCTGGTGACTGCAGCACTAAAACGTCTCTGGAGATTCCCAGGACCCTCCGTGGTGAGCCGGTGCTTCTTTCATTATACACTCCGTAGAGGTGCGACAAAATCTTCCGGTACTGTGCGGGTGGCTTGGGAACTGGGTCGTTGACTGGTGGAATAATATTCGTACTGTGCAGTGCTGGGCGGGCTTGACTGTGATAATATTCGGTACTGTATTGGGAACTGGGTCGTTGACTGGTGAGAATTTTTGTCTACATAATTACTTTCTACCACACACACACACACACACACACACACACACACACAAATAGAGAAACACACACAAGAGTATACATGTAGATATCTTACAATTTCGTTACAAGTTACTTAAACAAGTTTATCTTTTTTTCATTTACTTGGAGATCAAAATTATAAGTTCTTCTGAACTCGGAGTAAGGGTCACCAGTATGTGGGAGGAACATCGGTGTTACGGAAAGCAAACCTTCATATAAACATTAATAAGTCACCATATTATGAGCAAATGACTACGCCTGAATTCATATGAAGTGAACGAGGGGGGTTTTATCATCATCATCATCGTGTAGCGTGCCTTTCGTGTAGGCGATCACAGATCTCCACAAACTGGTGTTTCCTTCATCTTGCCTAGCATAGACACTCTCAATGACACATAAGTGTCTTCCTATGGGAACTCAAGATCCGCTAAATCAAAATTCAATTTCAAGAAGAGTTCTACTTGTACGTTCCTCTATACTTGATCAGTCTAACATGAATAGAGCTGTCTTTCTGGGGCACTAATCTATGTCGCAGTGTGTCCACATCGTTGTCAACGTTTGGCTGTCTGTATGTGTGTATGTGTGTGTTTATGAAGCGGTAAACATGTGTGGTTGTGTATGTGTGGAGTACGTTGTTTACAGTACGGTATAATAGTAATATATTCTTGCACTTTGACCTTGTACTGACAATGTGTATGATATTTCTACTGTCATCTATGTTATGTTTCACATGTGCTCGTCTACTTGTACTAACATTTTTTAACTTAAATTTTGTTTGTTTTTTCGTACTTGCTCGTGAACATTCTCCTGACAATCCCTTCTTCTAGATCTTCGGCTTTTCCCTGATTCTTGTACCATCTTCTGACTACTATCCTCTTGTTCTTGTATGATCTATTTCTCTCTTGTTCATGTACTTTCTCCTGACATAAGTCTTGACTCCTTATCATAGAGACAAAAATCAAATGAAGAAAATATTGATGCTTATAACCAGACTTAACTTCAACATAACTGACAAGAAAACAATAATAACTTTATCTGCTAGGTAATTCTAAAGCAACAATCCAGTTCTCTTATTGCTTTTCTGCTGCAGCATGAGGTTAAACTTTCCAGTTCTCATTGATATTTATGTTTGTAGTTGTTACATACCATGAGGTTAAACTTTTCAGTTCTCATTTATATTTATGTTTGTAGTTGTTACATAGTAGTTGACAAGATGGACAGAATATGTAACGGCTCTATTTGATGATCAAAGAAGCAGTAAACACAGTATAAAGTGCAATGACAGCCCAAGAATATTAAAATCTGAAGTTGTAAGAGCAATGAAGCGAGGAAAGGCTGCAGGATTGGACAATATTACTGTGGAAATGTTAACCTCCTTAGAGGATTTTGGTATTTCCACCATTACAGATTTGTGCAATGATATATATAACACAGGATATATACCAAGAGACTTGAAGACATCAGTATTCATACCACTACCCAAAAGCCCAAAGCACAGGAGTGCACAGACTATAGGACAATTAGCCTGATGAGCCACATAACAAAAATACTACTCAAGATCATACATGAAAGAATTAAAAACAAGATAGACATAGAAGTAGGAGAAGAACAGTTTGGCTTTAGAAAGAACAGAAGAACAAGAGAGGCAATACTTTGTATAAGACTACTCGCTGACAAGTATATAGAAGTACAAAAAGTATCTACTTGTGTTTCATCGATTATAGCAAAGCTTTTGACAGAGTCCAACATGAAAAGCTAATCATATGTCTACAAGAAATCGGCCTAGATGGGGATGATATCAGACTAATAAGTAACATATACTGGGAACAGACAGCAATAATAAAATATGAAAATAGCTACTCCATACATAGACATAAAGAGAGGAGTGAGACAAGGATGCATACTGTCACCAAGCCTATTTAACATCTACACAGAGAAAATCTTCAAACAACTAGAGGGAATGCCAGGACTCAAGATCAATGGAAAATAATAAATAACTTAAGATATGCAGATGACACAGTATTAGTAGCAGAAAATGAACAAGATCTACAAGAATTAGTGGACCAATTGGACAGAACTAGCAAGGAATATGGATTAGACATTAACATACAGAAAACAAAAACTATGGTAATCAACAAGGAAATGGAAAAACCTAAAATGAATATAAAAATACATGGAGAATTACTACATCAAGTAAAAGCTACTCTATCTCGGTCAGATGATAACAGATGATGGCAGATGTATAACTGAAATTAAAAAGAGAATAGGAATGGCCAAGGATAATTTCAATAGTATGAGAAAGTTACTGACATCCAAACAAATTACAAACAGGCTAAAAATTAGAATGATCAAATGCTATATATATCCTATATTAATGTATGGCTCGGAAACATGGACAATGAACAAGCAGTTAGAAGACAGAATTGATGCATTTGAGATGTGGATATATAGAAGAATAGGCAGAGTTTCATGGACAGAAAAATAGACAAATAAACAAGTTTTAGGAAAACTAGGCATGAAGAAACAATTATTAAGAGAAATAAAATTCAGACAAGTAAAGTATTTTGGGCACATAAAAGACATGACACCATGATAAAACATTTACTAGAGGGGAAAGTTGAGAGGGGAAGAGCAAGAGGAAGACCAAGAGATAAGTGGGAGGAAACTTTAGGAAATGGACAGGTTACAGTCTGGCAGTGTGCAACGCCAAGACGAAAGACAGAGGATGCTGGAGATTCATTGCAGCCAACCTTCGATGTGGAGACGGCACCTGATGATGATGAGTTGTTACATACCATGAGGTTAAACTGTCCAGTTCTCATTGATATTTATGTTTGTAGTTGTTACATACCATGAGGTTAAACTGTCCAGTTCTCATTGATATTTATGTTTGTAGTTGTTACATACCATGAGGTTAAACTGTCTAATACATACTTTCCTTGTTCTCTTTCTTACATTTTATTTTGTCAAGGTGATAAGTATCTTCTCTCTCTCTCATTCTCTTTCTATTTCACTCTCTCACTTTCTCTCTATGTCTCTTTCTTTCTGTTGTTGCCTTTTTGATATGTAATGATTTCCAAATAATTAGTATCTTCTACTTTGTCATTAGTATATAGTAATTAGATTTTACTGACGTATGTGGTCCGGTAATGTTTCTGATGTTACTGACGTATGTGGTCCGGTGATGTTTCTGATGTTACTGACGTATGTGGTCCGGTAACGTTTCTGATGTTACTGACGTATGTGGTCCGGTGATGTTTCTGATGTTACTGACGTATGTGGTCCGGTAATGTTTCTGATGTTACTGACGTATGTGGTCCGGTAACGTTTCTGATGTTACTGACGTATGTGGTCCGGTGATGTTTCTGATGTTACTGGCGTATGTGGTCCAGTGATATTTCTTGATTTTACTGACGTATGGAGTCCAAGGATGTTTCTGATGTGCGTTTTATGGGTCATCAATATTCCTTCAATCACAGTACATATACTGCTGTATAAAATGATGGGGTTGTCATGCAACAGCCTGTTGCTAAGCATTGACAACATCTCCATGTGACTGGACTATTTATATCTTTCTTGTAATCATATCTACTTTTTTCTTTCTTTCTTTTTCTCCGAATGCTCCATATTGACCACTTGTTAAACCACTTTTGTGATTTGTATGTGATCTGAGCCTAAGAATGATTGAACGTTGTGCCAGTCATGCGCCTAGACGTAGGCCAGCACATACAATTTCTGCTACGCTTTTAATTGACTAGAGTAGCTTTCCTACGCTCATATCTCAGTCAGCTATTACGACATAGCTTGTACGACATAGCTTGTACGACATAGCTTGTACGACATAGCTTGTACGACATAGCTTGTACGACATAGCTTGTACGACATAGCTTGTACGACATAGCTTGTACGACATAGCTTGTACGACATAGCTTGTACGACATAGCTTGTACGACATAGCTTGTACGACATAGCTTGTACGTCGTAGTATTACTATTCTTGCTCCCTTTGAGGCACGTACTTTTCTTTAATACAACACAATCATGCATTTCTTGTTCAAAATTGCATGTGTAAACAACAGGATTAGTTCTACAACACACACGATGACTCATCATGAAACACTCTAATACAACAAACACGCTGACTCATGTAACACACTCTGATACAACAAACACGCTGACTCAGGTAACACATTCTGATACAACAAACACGCTGACTCAGGTAACACATTCTGATACAATAAAAATGCTGACTCATGTAACACATTCTGATACAACAAACACGCTGACTCAGGTAACACACTCTGATACAACAAACAAGCTGACTCAGGTAACACACTCTGATACAACAAACACGCTGACTCAGGTAACACATTCTGATACAACAAACACGCTGACTCAGGTAACACATTCTGATACAACAAACAAGCTGACTCAGGTAACACACTTAATACAACAAGCACGCTGACTCAGGTAACACATTTAATACGACAAACAAGCTGACATGGTAAACATCTACGACCATACTTGACATACAGTAACTCTAATATAACTAGCTGACTCGGTACACACCTAGGCACAAGTACTTTCCTTTAATAACAACAAGCGATTACACACTCTAGTTACAAAAACTGACTCAAGTAACACTTGTAAACAACTGACTAAGGTACAACCTAGTACAACATGACTCAGGTAAACACTCTGATACAACAAACACGCTGACTCAGGTAACACATTCTGATACAACAAACACGCTGACTCAGGTAACACATTCTGATACAACAAACAAGCTGACTCAGGTAACACATTCTGATACAACAAACACGCTGACTCAGGTAACACACTCTAATACAACAAACAAGCTGACTCAGGTAACACATTTTAATACAACAAACAAGCTGACTCAGGTAACACACTCTGATACAACAAACATACTGACTCAGGTAACACATCTATACAACAAAGCTGACTCAGGTAACACACTCTAATACAACAAGCTGACTCAGGTAATACACTCTATACAACAAACAAGTGACTAAGGTACACACTCTAGTACAAAAAACTGACTCAAGTAACACACTCTGATACAACAAGCTGACTAAGGTAATACATCTAGTACAACAAGCTGACTCAGGTAACACACTCTGATACAACAACAAAACTGACTCAGGTAACACACTCTAATACAAACTGACTCAGGTAACACAAGCTGACTCAAGTAACTCTAAAACAACAAAAGAAATCAGAAATCAGGCAAAACAATCATAATCATTTCTCTATAATCCTGTTACTATGGAAACATATATCTATCTATCTGTCATCCTGAAATATCTGTCTTTCTATTGGTCTCTAGCAGGAGTGACGTCCCTTAACTGAATCTATCTTTCCGTTACCATGACAACACAGCCCAGTACTTTATTTTTTAAGACGCAGTTTTTTTTTTTGTTTAATAAGTTTGTCTCCGTAAATGGAAATGAAGCAAATATTCTTCAGAAATTCTCAACAATGGAATATTTTCCAATAGATTTTCAAAACGTAATGTTTGCTAATTTGTTTTTTCACTTGCCAAAAATATTATTCATTTTTACAGAAATATAATCAATGTTCCACATTTTTTCTTCTCTGTCAAATTTTATAATTTCATTTATTTTTAAATGTTTTAAATTTTGCAAAATAATTGAATGATTGTAAACACCAATTTTCTACTGAATAGTTTCTTGTGTTTTCTCTTGATTTATTTTCTCAACTATTTTGATAACTTTGTACTGTGATGCGATTCAGTCACATTCAATGTTGGCTGCTGTATTATGCTCCATCTTCCTAGAGAAAGTTAGTTACACAAACTATGATTGCAGTAACAACTGGTTACATAGTCTTATTTATTAGAGACATTTAGTAGGACAAGTTCTATTTGTATTAACTGTCGTCACAATGATGTTTTAGTTTTAGATTAGTCGTCAGATCATCATCACTACACATCGAAACCAATTATTCCATAAGGGATATGATCTCCTCCCCCGTATGTCTCTCAGCTTGTAGCAACTAGTGATACTGGTTTTGTTGTTGGTTTACTATTTTATTTTTGGTTTCTAGTATACGACTGTTGTCTGAACTACACCACATTTGTTTTGAGATTATTGAAGATATGATTCTCATCATCAGGTGCCTTGCCGGCTGGCGATGGCAATCATGGATCTCCACAAATCTCTGTCGTTGGTGTTTGCTATCAACTCAGATGTTGATGCTCTACCATGCCATGAAGTCAGGCTATCCAAACTTGTCTCTCTCTGTCTTCCTCTGTCTCGTCTACCCTTAATTTTACCGGTTGTTACAATGTGTTCTAAACCTCCCTCCTCATCACATGCCCGAAAAATGAGGACTGTCTCTTACTTGTATGGATAATAAGTTTTCTCTGTGTCTTGATCTCATTCACCACCTCAAGATTAGTCATTTTAGATATGATTGTATTCTTACCAAAATGATCTACAACAACATATTGAATATGGGAATAAAACATAATAAACTAGACATCCATGTCAATGTCACTACAATCAACTAAGTGAAAGAATTCAAATACTTAGGAAGCATATTCCCAGAAGACGGAAGACTAGATAGAGAGATAGAGGCTAGAGTGCAAAAGCAAATGCTGTAACCTACCAGCTAGCCCCATTATAAAGGCACCCAAAATTTTCACTGACAGCTAAGCAACAGATGATCAACAGCATTTACATACCTACTTTGTGTTACCAGAACCAAACATGGACAGTCAGCAAAGGCGCAGTCACAAAAAATAACTAATGTGAAATGGGGTGCCTGCGAAAAGTTACCAACAACACCAGAAAAGACAGTCACCAACATTAGCATCAGAAAGAAAGTTGGCACAGAACCTTGCTTGAATTACATTGAGAAACAAAGAATGAAGTGGTTTGGCCACTTAATAAGAATGCTTCCAATCTCCACAATACACAAAGTCTTCTACAACAGAACATAGGGAAAGAAGGCGAGAGGAAGACCACGGAAAAGATAGTTAGATGACATAGCAGAATCACCCAAGTCACCAGAACAGCGCAAGACAAAAACAAAAAACACGACACTGGGCAACAACCCGTATCAGTGTGACGACACTGGGCAACAACCCAGTAGCAGTGTGACGACACTGGACAACAACCCAGTAGCATGTCGACACTGAACACCAGTAGCAGTGTGACGACTTGAAAACAACCAGTAGCAGGTGACGACACGGACACAACCCAGTAGCAGTGTGACGACTTTCGACAACAACACAGCGTTTGACGACACTGACAACAACCAGAGCAGTGTGACGACATGAGAACAACCGCAGTAGCAGTGTACTTCTGACATCAACAGTAAACTTTCACAAACACTACGTTTTAACTAGACACAGAATAATCAGGTACGGATATAGTTTTTGTATTTTGTAAACTTTCACAAACACTACGTTTTAACTAGACACAGAATAATCAGGTACGGATATAGTTTTTGTATTTTGTAAACTTTCACAAACACTACGTTTTAACTAGACACAGAATAATCAGGTACGGATATAGTTTTTGTACTTTGTAAACTTTCACAAACACTACGTATTAACTAGACACAGAATAATCAGGTACGGATATAGTTTTTGTACTTTGTAAACTTTCACAAACACTACGTTTTAACTAGACACAGAATAATCAGGTACGGATATAGTTTTTGTACTTTGTAAACTTTCACAAACACTACGTATTAACTAGACACAGAATAACAGGTCGGATATAGTTTTGTACTTTGTAAACTTTCACAAACACTACGTTTTAACTAGACACAGAATAAACAGGTACGGATATAGTTTTTGTACTTTGTAAAACCACTGTACTTGTTTTGTTTACGTGTTTCGCCAATGAATAATATGTAATTTTGTAAATAAATGAATCTATTTTTATCCTAAACTCATAGAATACGAATTCGAAATTAAGAACATGTCACGAGCAGAATACTAAGAGCATGCATATTCCCAGTTTCAACATATGGGTGTGAAGCATGGACATTTAATAAAGCAGTGGAAACTTATATATATATATATATATATATATATATATATATATATATATATATATATATGCTTTGAATATGTGTTATAGAAGAGTCCGCTATATCTTGGACAGAGAAGAGAACAAATAGATCTATCCAGAAAGAACTCAAAATTTTAAAAACTGCGGATGCTACAAATAAGAAAGAGAAAATTGAGATATTTTATACATATAAAAGAAATGAAGGGCTGGAGAAGACTATCATGGAAGAGGCATACCGGCAAAGAGAAGAAGAGGAAGACTACGGAGAAGATGGATTCAGGATGTAACTGATGGTTGCAGAGGCAGGACATTTGGCCTATGAGATAGAGAAATTCCGGAGGATTGTTGGGGTGGCAAAGTTCTGCTCAGGACAAGCTATTTAATGATGCTGAACGAGCAGAATGCGAGATATAAAAAAGAACTATTTAGAGATTTAATTAAACAAATTCTTGCCCTGTCTGCGGACATGAGCAAACGAGACAGACAAAAGGGCGCATGCTGTGACACTTGGTAGTTAATCTATTAAAATGTAGTTTTCTAGTTTGTTGTCCACACGTAATGTAAAACAATCTTCACGTTTCATCTGGAATCTCTATTCAACATTTGTGATCGCTACATTTTTTTCGTGGCGTGCTAATCATATTTTATTGGGCACACAGCGTTGAATAATGGTTTTCTTCATTCTACTGCTTCGAATCTTGTTGTGTTTATTGTGCGCTAAAACATGAATCAATATTTGATCAATATTGTCTTTGTTTTCTGTATTATCATACAAACAATCTTCATTGTGTTCATCTTATTTGTCTTCATGCTAGGAATAGATTGTTGTGTGTTTGTTTGTTTGTTTGTTTGTTTGTTTGTTTGTTTGTTTCTGTTCATTCGTTCGTTCGTTCGTTCGTTCTTGGCGGATAGTTGTATCACTCTCTGTGATATGTTTGACCTTAGCCAAGAACGACTATACGTTGCGCCTACGTTCGTAGATCACTGCACGTGTAGGGCAGGCGCATACGAAAATTCCAGACCTACGGGAAATGTCTCGCTGACAGTCAGTCCCTCACACTTTTCCTTTCCTTCGTATGTTCATTGCATGTGTTCTTAAATGACTATTTCTGCCGTATATATTTGGCCTTTATGATCTTTGTCAAAGAGTATTTTACACTGTCTTTTTCTGACTGTGTGAGGTTGTTCCGGATTAGGAACATTCTCAGCTATTTGGAACACGTGCTTTTCTCGCTAGAACGATCAATTTTCGTCCTTTATGATCTTTATTTAATCTGAGCCTGGGAGGGATATGCTGTTGACGTCATCCTACACGTTTAGTACAATCGCGTTCAAGATGTATCGGCCTTTGCCAATATTTGGGCGTGTGCGAGAAGTCAGACTTTTCCATTTTCGACCTTACTTTTCTAAGCACGGTGAGGTTGTTCGTTGTTCATAGCTGTTAGTTTCCAGAATGTCTAGTCGCTGTACATAGCTGTTAGTTTCCTTGTGTAGAAGCCTGGTTGTTATATATAGCTGTTAGTTTCTTTGTGTAGAAGTCTTGTCGTTGTATATAGTTGCTAGTTTCCTTGTGTGAACAGTCTGGTCATGAACTCCCATATTAGCTTTTTTATATAAACAAGTCAGCAATGGCTTTGATTTGTAATGGTGCTTGGATAGAATTAACGGCACCATACACATCATAACCTGAAGAAAATTATAATATCCTTGTCTAAACACTATCATGCACATTGTAACCTGAAGAAAAGTGTAATATCCTTGTCTAAACACTATCATGCACATTGTAACCTGAAGAAAAGTATAATATCCTTGTCTAAACACTATCATACACATCATAACCTTCTTCTTCTTCTTTGCGTTCGTTCTTTACGACCAATTTTAAACACTCTTTGTGATATGTTTGATCTTTGCCAAGAACGTGTATACGTTGCACATTGGTTTGGTAGGTCCCTAAACGCATAGACTTCTACACGTTTAGGACACATGCATCCGATTTCATCCAAAGACAACATAACCTAAAGGAAAGTATAATAACCTTGTCTAAACACTATCATGTATATCATAACCTGAAGAAAATTGTAATATCCTTGTCTAAACACTATCATGCACACAACATAACCTAAAGGAAAGTGTAATATCCTTGTCTAAAATTACTTTTCCTTGTATGTTTTTCTAACACAACAATTTACCTATGTTATGTTCTAACACAACAATTTACCTATGTTGTGTCTAACACAACAATTTACCTATGTTATGTCTAACACAACAATTTACCTATGTTGTTTCTAACACAACATTACCATGTTGTGTCTAACACAACATTACCTCATGTTGTTCTAACACAACAATTTACCTATGTTGTTTCTAACACAACAATTTACCTATGTTGTGTCTAACACAACAATTTACCTATGTTGTGTCTAACACAACAATTTACCTATGTTATGTTCTAACACAACAATTTACCTATGTTGTGTCTAACACAACAATTTACCTATGTTTTGTTCTAACACAACAATTTACCTATGTTTTGTTCTAACACAACAATTTACCTATGTTTTGTTCTAACACAACAATTTACCTATGTTTTGTTCTAACACAACAATTTACCTATGTTGTGTCTAACACAACAATTTACCTATGTTTTGTTCTAACACAACAATTTACCTATGTTATGTCTAACACAACAATTTACCTATGTTATGTCTAACACAACAATTTACCTATGTTTTGTTCTAACACAACAATTTACCTATGTTATGTCTAACACAACAATTTACCTATGTTTTGTTCTAACACAACAATTTACCTATGTTATGTCTAACACAACAATTTACCTATGTTGTGTTCTAACACAACAATTTACCTATGTTATGTCTAACACAACAATTTACCTATGTTATGTCTAACACAACAATTTACCTATGTTATGTCTAACACAACAATTTACCTATGTTATGTCTAACACAACAATTTACCTATGTTTTGTTCTAACACAACAATTTACCTATGTTATGTCTAACACAACAATTTACCTATGTTTTGTTCTAACACAACAATTTACCTATGTTATGTCTAACACAACAATTTACATATGTTGTTTCTAACACAACAATTTACCTATGTTGTGTCTAACACAACAATTTACCTATGTTATGTCTAACACAACAATTTACCTATGTTATGTCTAACACAACAATTTACCTATGTTTTGTTCTAACACAACAATTTACCTATGTTATGTCTAACACAACAATTTACCTATGTTTTGTTCTAACACAACAATTTACCTATGTTATGTCTAACACAACAATTTACCTATGTTATGTCTAACACAACAATTTACCTATGTTATGTCTAACACAACAATTTACCTATGCTGTGTCTAACACAACATTTACCTATGTTGTGTCTAACACAACACTTACCTATGTTGTGTCTAACACAACAATTTACCTATGTTGTGTCTAACACAACAATTTACCTATGTTATGTTCTAACACAACAATTTACCTATGTTATGTTCTAACACAACAATTTACCTATGTTTTGTTCTAACACACATCTTACCTATGTTGTGTCTAACACAACATTACCTATGTTGTGTCTAACACAACAATTTACCATGTTATGTTCTAACAAACATTTACCTATGTTGTGTCTAACACAACAATTTACCTATGTTATGTCTAACACAACAATTTACCTATGTTATGTCTAACACAACAATTTACCTATGTTATGTCTAACACAACAATTTACCTATGTTATGTCTAACACAACAATTTACCTATGTTATGTTCTAACACAACAATTTACCTATGTTATGTTCTAACACAACAATTTACCTATGTTATGTTCTAACACAACAATTTACCTATGTTATGTTCTAACACAACAATTTACCTATGTTATGTCTAACACAACAATTTACCTATGTTATGTTCTAACACAACAATTTACCTATGTTATGTTCTAACACAACAATTTACCTATGTTATGTTCTAACACAACAATTTACCTATGTTATGTTCTAACACAACAATTTACCTATGTTGTGTCTAACACAACAATTTACCTATGTTATGTTCTAACACAACAATTTACCTATGTTATGTCTAACACAACAATTTACCTATGTTGTGTCTAACACAACAATTTACCTATGTTATGTTCTAACACAACAATTTACCTATGTTATGTTCTAACACAACAATTTACCTATGTTATGTTCTAACACAACAATTTACCTATGTTGTGTCTAACACAACAATTTACCTATGTTATGTTCTAACACAACAATTTACCTATGTTATGTTCTACAACACAATTTACCTATGTTATGTTCTAACACAACAATTTACCTATGTTATGTTCTAACACAACAATTTACCTATGTTGTGTCTAACACAACAATTTACCTATGTTATGTTCTAACACAACAATTTACCTATGTTGTGTCTAACACAACAATTTACCTATGTTATGTTCTAACACAACAATTTACCTATGTTATGTCTAACACAACAATTTACCTATGTTATGTTCTAACACAACAATTTACCTATGTTATGTCTAACACAACAATTTATCTATGTTGTGTCTAACACAACAATTTACCTATGTTATGTTCTAACACAACAATTTACCTATGTTATGTCTAACACAACAATTTACCTATGTTATGTCTAACACAACAATTTACCTATGTTATGTTCTAACACAACAATTTACCTATGTTATGTCTAACACAACAATTTACCTATGTTGTGAGTTTATGAAAGAAACAACTTATTTGCTCCCTTTGGATCCCTTTCCATTTTTCTCCATGTTTTTCCTTGATTTTATTTTGTTACCTTGACAGTAACGGGTTGCAATATAAATTGCCCTGTTCCTATGCCAGCAAACACCACTCCAATTGCTGATCATTGTCTCATAGGAACTTGTGAAGCAAACGCAGACTGCCAGCTTCCACTCTCATTAAATGCATGCGCCATTCTCTAGAGTGCCAACACCAACCGTCCACTACTTAAACTTGCAAAACACGTCGAAGAAAATAGCCATTACTACAAATCGTAGCAGTCTTACAGACATTAACTGCATAAGACAGTTGCTAGGTCGCTGGCGTGTTGATAGGACGCAGGTTTTGTCCAACTAAAAGATAGCAAATGTTAGACAAGAGATAACGTAACTACAAACATATAAAATACATTGTTAATCTCTGGTAACTTGAAGACTAACAGAAGATGATCGCAACAAATAGTTCAGCATCTCCCTCTCTCTCTCTCTCTCTCTCTCGATCACTCTTAAACTGGTGTACCAGATTTCCCAATAAATCTCATTCATGTGGAAATCTGATTCATGCAGCCTTAGCATGGCTGGGTTTCGTTACATCTTCAGCGCCATTTGGTGCTCTGGTGCTTATCCTTCGGCGATGTGTCCGGTTTTATCCAGCGTTTACTTGGTTTGCCTGCTGTCCAGTTTTGTGTACGGTTTGCTCCGCTAGACTTTGATTGTCCCCAATCTAACTACAAGGCAGTAGTAGTTCTCTGTAATGAGAAACTCGATTATTGTCCTCTGAATAGAGACCCCATCTTCGAGGTTGTACTGGATTCAAGCCTCTGTTGGGCTTTCCACTTTTTATGCACATTTGATTTAAGCATCTAAAAACGCTAAAGACGAAGAATTCCACAGAGATCCACGTAAGGAGTTGAGTCTTTTCTATGTTTGTTGCACTACACGCTCTGATATAACCAAAAAAGATTCGTTCTTAGGTTGAATGTTGCGTGCCACGTCTTGAAAAGGATTTAAATCCTGACCAAACTAACAAACAAACTAGAAAGGAACAGTAAAACCAGTAAACAATGTGTTACAAGAAGAGAAAAACAAATCTGTAACAATTTAACGCGACTGCACTCAACCATGTATAGTTTAATTGTAACAAATCTGTAACAATTTAACGCGACTGCACTCAACCATGTATAGTTTAACTGTAAGTTCCTAGTGCAGTTAATAATCATGGTAATTATGTTCACGCTGACACGCAGCGAGATATTGGCCGGCGAGAATAGTAATAAGCGAATTAATACCAGATCTTATGACAAGAGATACAACAGGGTGGAACATATTAGAATTGTTCGGTCCGAAAGGTACAGTTTTCGAATATGTCAACAGAAGAAAGATAAACTGCCGACTTTAGTGTGTTTGAAATAGGCCCATCTGACATATGTACATGTGCACCAGCAAGATGACAGAGACACACATACTGCAAGAATGTCCAACGTACATGGAACAGAGAGAAAATACATGGCCAATCCCTCATATCAGTCCAAGACAAGCTATACGGAGATGTACATGGACTCCGTTGACACAGCTACTTTAAAAGTATACAAATCCATGTCTGAAAACGTTGGAAGAAGAAGAAGAAGAAGAAGAAGTGTGTTTGAGAGAGAGCACCAAGGACACTAGTAGAAAGATCAATAGAAGTAAAAGCAAATCTATACTTGTGCTTTATAGACTACACCAAGGCGTTCGACAATGTACACCATCAAGAACTTTCCAAAATGTTAGAGAGCTTAAACATCGACAGCAAAGATCTAAGAATCATTCAGAACATATATTGGCAGCAAACAGCAGCTATAAGAATAGACAAAAAGATTGGAACTTTCCAGAAGATTAAAAAGGTGTGACAAGGATGCGTATTATCACCAGACCTATTCTCACTGTATTGTGAAAGCATTTTTAGGTCTATACAAGATTTTCCTGGAATAGCTGTGGAGGACATATCATAAATAACCTGAGATACGCTGATGATACTGTCTTAATAGCAAGAAATGAAATGGAGCTACAGAAATTAGTTGATAAAATTGTGACAGAAAGTAACAACAAAGGACTCAGTTTGAATATTAAGAAGACAGAAGTTATGATCATATCATAAAAGCAGATTTTGCCAAAATGCACCATCACAGTAAATGGGACTGAGCTAAGACAAGTGCAACAATTTAAATACCTCAGAGTCCTGGTAACATCAGATGGCAGATGCCGATCAGAAATAAAGAGCAGAATAGGACAAGCGAAAACATCATTCCTGAAAATGAGAAGCATCAAATGCAACAAGTCCTTGTCAGTTGAGGTCAGAATGCGAATTATTCAGTGCTACATAGAACTAATACTGACATATGGATGCGAGTCATGGACAATGCACACACAGATCGAAAATCTCTGAGGGTCACAGAAATGTGGTTTTACAGAAGAATGATGAGAATCCCATGAACTGCTAAAATGACTAATGTTGAGGTGTTGAATGAGATCAAGACACAGAAAAGCTTATCATCAATATAAGAAAGAGGCAGTCATCATTTTTCGGGTCATGTGATGAGGTGGGGAGGTTTAGAACACAATATAACAACCGGTAACATCGAGGGTAGACGAGACAGAGGAAGACAGAGAGAGTAAATTGTGGAAAGCCTGACTTCATGGCACAGTAGAGTCAACATCTGAATTGATAGCAAACACAAAAGATAGAGATTTGTGGAGATCCATGATCGCCTACGCCAGCCGACTCGGCGCCTGATGATGGTGGTGAGAGAGAGAGAGAATTAGCTAAGAGAGATAACAGAGAAACCACGTAGTACCATTGGGAAGCATTCTGAGAGAGAGAGAGAGAGAGAGAGAGAGAGAGAGAGAATTAGTTAAAAGAGGTAACAGAGAAGCCATGTAGGACCATAGGGTAGCATGCTAAACAATTGTGATATATGTCTCACTGGACTTCCAGAAATTCAGTTAAGGAATGACGTAAACTCTGATTCAAACCTTGAGAAATGTAATAAATACAAGTTGAGAACATGAAAACTTTAATAAATACAAGTTGGGGAACATGAGAACTTTAATAAATACAAGTTGAGAACATGAAAACTTTAATAAATACAAGTTGAGAACTTTAATAAATACAAGTTGAGAACTTTAATAAATACAAGTTGAGAACTTTAATAAATACAAGTTGAGAACATGAGAAATGTAATAAATACAAGTTGAGAACATGAGAACTTTAATAAATACAAGTTGAGAACATGAGAACTTTAATAAACACAAGTTGAGAACATGAAAACTTTAATAAATACAAGTTGAGAACTTTAATAAATACAAGTTGAGAACATGAGAAATTTAATAAATACAAGTTGAGAACATGAGAACTTTAATAAATACAAGTTGAGAACATGAGAACTTTAATAAATACAAGTTGAGAACATGAAAACGTTAATAAATACAAGTTGAGAACATGAGAACTTTAATAAATACAAGTTGAGAACATGAAAACTTTAATAAATACAAGTTGAGAACATGAAAACTTTAATAAATACAAGTTGAGAACATGAGAACTGTAATAAATACAAGTTGAGAACATGAGAACTTTAATAAATACAAGTTGAGAACATGAGAAATGTAATAAACACAAGTTGAGAACATGAAAACTTTAATAAATACAAGTTGAGAACATGAGAACTTTAATAAATACAAGTTGAGAACATGAGAACTGTAATAAATACAAGTTGAGAACATGAGAACTTTAATAAATACAAGTTGAGAACATGAGAAATGTAATAAACACAAGTTGAGAACATGAAAACTTTAATAAATACAAGTTGAGAACATGAGAACTTTAATAAATACAAGTTGAGAACATGAGAACTTTAATAAATACAAGTTGAGAACATGAGAACTTTAATAAATACAAGTTGAGAACATGAAAACTTTAATAAATACAAGTTGAGAACATGAGAAATGTAATAAATACAAGTTGAGAACATGAGAAATGTAATAAATACAAGTTGAGAACATGAGAAATGTAATAAATACAAGTTGAGAACATGAGAAATGTAATAAATACAAGTTGAGAACATGAGAAATGTAATAAATACAAGTTGAGAACATGAGAACTTTAATAAATACAAGTTGAGAACATGAGAAATTTAATAAATACAAGTTGAGAACATGAGAAATGTAATAAATACAAGTTGAGAACATGAGAACTTTAATAAATACAAGTTGAGAACATGAAAATTAATAAATACAAGTTGAGAACATGAATAACTTAACAACATCAAATGTCGTTGCAGGTACATGAACTGATTAATGTCAGTTGTAGACACTGTAGTTAAAGCAGAACTTGTCAGTAAACGAAACAATTCACACACAGAACTTGTTCAGTAACGAAACAATTCACACACAGAACTTGTTCAGTAACGAAACAATTCACACACAGAACTTGTTCAGTAACGAAACAATTCACACACAGAACTTGTTCAGTAACGAAACAATTAACACGAGAACTTGTTCATAACGAAACAATTACACACAGAACTTGTTTAGTAACGAAACAATTACACACAGAACTTTTTCAGTAAGAAACAATTCACACAAGAACTTGTTCAGTAACGAACAATTCACACACAGAACTTAACTTCGTACTTTGTCATTAGCCGGCATTAGCCTATAATATAATTGTTCCTCCTTTCTCGCTGTCTTTGTATTGTTATCCTGTATATGTATCCACATACTAATGCTTGACACCTGGGTCAAAGTGGACTGTCCACGACTATTTACAACATATCTAAAAATAAATGACACTTTCCGACAATTTCTAAAAATAGATCTTCCTGTCAGTTGTGGCTGGCTAATGACAAAGTACCCACCTCTTACGACTTGCGTGGCAGGTAACAGTGCTTCTATTCCTTACACCCCAAATTTGGGCAGCGGTAACCACTCGGGCGACTTGTGCAGTAACAAGACAATTCACACTCAGAAATTGTCTTATTAGTGGGGGTTATTTACCAAATAATATAGTAGGCATTTGCTATCCACTTACATACATAAACATACATACATACATAAACATACATACATAAACAAACTACATACACACACACAAACATGCATATAGAATGCGTATGTGTTTTGCATTTTAATTTTTGATTATATCGATGATAAAATAATCAAACTTTATTTTGGTAAAAATTCCAACTTGGAACAATGTTATCTTTTTTATGTCCGATCACTAGCTTGAAGATTTCATCTGATAGAATGATTATATTCACGTCGAATATGTGAAGACTATAAGAGAGATAGGGAGAACAATAGAGAGAGAGAGAGAGAGAGACAGAGAGGAGAGGGGAGGACGAAGAACGATATAGAGAGAGAGAGAATGTGAGAGGGACGAAGAATGATATAGAGTGAGAGATAGGGAGAACGATAGAGAGGGAGTGAAAGAGAGAGTGAGAGAGGGACGAAGAACGATATAGAGTGAGAGATATGAGAACGAGAGAGAGAGAGAGAGAGAGAAGAGAGAGAGACGCAGTGTGATGTTCAAGTTAGGGAACAAATGTATTTCATGCTAAGATGTTTAAACGAAAGAAAATAAATGTTATATATATATATGGGTGGAGGAGGGGAAAGAGAGAGATTAAAGTACAGTTGTATTTATCTTGGATTAGACTTTGTTGATCTTTGAATGAGCAATCCAAGCAGAACATCCATGTATTTATTATTATTATTGATGTGTTGCAGCTTGGATGTCACTGTTTGCTCTAGAAATGTGTTGTGTTTGTTGCTATTAATTCGTTTTTGAGTAGTTCTTCTTTCATGGTTTCAATGTCTGATATATTGTTTAGTTTATTGTTGAAATGTTTATAATTCCAGTAGTTGAATTGTCAGCCTGGGATTTACTTGTCTGTGAGGACCTTATTTACAGATGATACTCTCCTATGCTATATATTTTGTTGTATCAGACACTGTAAGACCTCATATATTTGTGTCTGTTTTTTGGTGGACTTAAGTTTGACAGTATGATCATTTGGAGACATGAACATCAAACTCTTTCTCGTGTATATCTTCCCAGTCACTCTAGTGTATGTATATCTTCCCAGTCACTTCAGTGTATGTATATCTTCCCAGTCACTCTAGTGTATGTATATCTTCCCAGTCACTCTAGTGTATGTATATCTTCCCAGTCACTTCAGTGTATGTATATCTTCCCAGTCACTTCAGTGTATGTATATCTTCCCAGTCACTCTAGTGTATGTATATCGTCCCAGTCACTCTAGTGTATGTATATCTTCCCAGTCACTCTAGTGTATGTATATCTTCCCAGTCACTCTAGTGTATGTATATCTTCCCAGTCACTCTAGTGTATGTATATCTTCCCAGTCACTCTAGTGTATGTATATCTTCCCAGTCACTTCAGTGTATGTATATCTTCCCAGTCACTCTAGTGTATGTATATCTTCCCAGTCACTTCAGTGTATGTATATCTTCCCAGTCACTTCAGTGTATGTATATCTTCCCAGTCACTTCAGTGTATGTATATCTTCCCAGTCACTTCAGTGTATGTATATCTTCCCAGTCATTCCAGTGTTGAATTGTCAGTCCTAGGATTTACTCGTTCATGTATGTATTTTCCAGTTTCAGGATGAATCTTCCCAGTCACTTATTATGTTATCTTGTATCAGATGTAGGACCTCCATATTTGTGTTGTTTCTTAGTGACTCTAAATTTGATAGTCTTCATCATTTGTAGACTTACATCAAATCTTTCATGTATATCTTCCCAGTCACTCTAGTGTATGTATATCTTCCCAGTCACTTCAGTGTATGTATATCTTCCCAGTCACTCTAGTGTATGTATATCTTCCCAGTCACTTCAGTGTATGTATATCTTCCCAGTCACTTCAGTGTATGTATATCTTCCCAGTCACTTCAGTGTATGTATATCTTCCCAGTCACTCTAGTGTATGTATATCTTCCCAGTCACTTCAGTGTATGTATATCTTCCCAGTCACTTCAGTGTATGTATATCTTCCAGTCACTTAGTGTATGTATATCTTCCCAGTCACTTTAGTGTACTAAGTCGACCTTCACATGAGTTGGATAAATATGGTCACATTCCTGTGCAGTCGTCATCATAAACACGCAGCTAACAAAATGGGCCCTGTTTGTTATGATCGCTAAGAGAACGTTATATCTGACGGTCTGTGTTACGGCCTATTATCTACTAGATAATCGAGTTGGCCATGGTCTGTGCAGGGTGTTGGTAGATACTAAAAAGGCTGTATCACAAATAGGCTTGATGACGTCATGATTACATCTCAAGTTCATGTTAGTATACTCAGTTTACTCTTCTGCTGGACTGTCAACATGTTGCTCTTCGTGGGCAATCCAACAGCTGGACTTGTGCATCTACTCCATCTCTAGGAGTTGTCCAGGCAAATCAATGACAGGTTCTACTTGATAACCTCTGGTCCATTTGTTTATAATGATATATTTCACATCTTTATCTTATGTTATAGTTTGTATCATAAGTATCTGTCTCATGTTTAGAAATATAGTTTTAGCCCCTCCTATTCTTGTTTTGTTTTCTCTTGCAAGTATCATATTTGTCTGCGCGCTATTAATACGTACATAATTATAATATGCACAATTCTGTCAATATCTTCACTAAAAGCATGTCTGGAATTCTGTCACTAAACTTTCGAAGAACTTTCAAACATTTGTTTATCAGCTATCTTCACTAAAAACATTTGTTAGTCAGATTTTTAAAATCTTCACTAAAGAACATTTGTTAGTCAACTATCTTCACTAAAATCTTCACTAAAGGTTAGATAAATGTTTAGCATTTTAATGTCTTGTACAGTCTCCAGAAACTAACGAGACAATAAATCACAGTGAACATGGACGCACATGGGAATGTTTCCGGGAATAGGGACTGTGGTTTATACAAAAATATTAAGTTGATAGTTTACGATGCGAAAATGGGAAAGACTAGATTCACATTAAACTGCTGATTAAAAAGAAAATCATTTTCCGGTAGGGTAGAAAGGGCAAGCCTTGTTTTAACGACCATGACAAGAAAAAAATTAGATTAATATAATCACCATTAACTAGTGAAATAGTTACAATCGCTAGGAACTAACGAGACAACTGTATTCCCCAGAAGCTAATGAGACAATTGAATGACTCCTTAATCTTAGACGATATGTACAGACAGTCTTAATTAATCCCATCTCTTCTTCCCTGCTGTATATGTGCCTCAGATACAAAACTGACAGAGCGGCTCAGGATAATTACTTCCGGTTTGTATCGATCTACCAGCCATTACAGTTTTCTACCAACCGTCAGTGTCCTCTTCAATCGTTGAAGGTGTCTTTATAGAAAAATTTGGTTAAGTGAAAGATGAGGCCAACATTGAAGATCAAATAATAGACAGAATGCTTCTGCCTGACAAAAAAATGCGAAGAGTTCCACAAGAAAATGTGAAACATATTGAGAGATATTACCTTAGTAATAGACTATAATACAAATATGGTTCAAGTTTGACTTGAGCGGTCTCGTGCTATATTAAATCGAAGGTTAGCTACACAAGTTCTTAATATTTTCTGTTTCTTGTCTAATATTCTTGTCTAGTTTAAAACAAGTACCATCTCTACACTGAAGGTTGACTGTAATAGATCTACAACGTCATATCCAGTGTTTGTCTTCCAGTCTACTGCAGATTTTCTCTGTATGAGTGAGGGTTTGACCTCTTGAAAAGACAAGGGTTGGTAAATTTGCTCTTTGGCACTTCCCTCCTTAGCTAAGACATCGGCACTCTCATTGCCTGCAATGCCACAGTGAGATGGGATCCATTGCACGTGAATTTCTGAAAGCTGAGAACATTTTCTTTTTAGATTTTGTATTGTGCTGTCAGCGGATTTAGCCTCCAAGTGCTTGCAGTTTATTCATGTGCTGTGCTGCCATCAGAAGGGCTAAGAGTTCTGCTTTGTAGTTGGAACATATTCATCCCGAAGGAACCGCTAGAGACACAGTAGTAGCATCTGGGTGCCTAATGTACACTCCTGCTCCACCATTCATGGTTCCCTCCATTGCCGATCCATCGGTGTCAATTCTTATCCAGCTGTCTTCTGGAAACATGTAATGGAGATGTTCCATTGTAGTTGCTTTCTTCACTAGATTAGGCTCAGCATCTTTGCTTAACAATTTAGGGATGGAGGTTGATAAGTTTAGTGCCACTGAGTCTGGGAACCAGTGATCAAAAAGTAATTCTTCTGGTATGGAGTTATGATTTAGTAGTTCCAAGTATGACTTTCCTATTTCTTTTGTGGTTTAAACTGGTAAGTTTTAGTTTGTTTTTTGTCCGAGCCACTATTTTCTCATGTAGTGGATGGTGAGGCATCCTTTGATCCTTTCAGTCTGTAGAATCACTTTTCTCCTTCTTCTGTCTGCCAAGGGCTGGATCTTGGCTGCCTTTTCCATTTCTACAATTGGTGTAGATTTGATGGCTCCCAAAATAGTGCGTAGACACCTGTTTTGAGTTTTTCCAGTATCAATTTGTTTGAATGGGCTGCTGATATCCATGACGATGATGCATATTCCAGGGTCGGTCTAACTGCGCCAGTGCATGATTCAGGATTTGACTATCAGCTCCCCAAGTAGTTCCAGCCAGTTTCCACATCAGGCTTTCCCTCCACAGTAGCCTACCTTATCGTGGTTGGAGGGTTTGTGTGCCTTTAGGATCCTTCAGGTTCTTCTTCTTTGCATTCGTTCTTTACGACCAATTTTAATCACTCTTTGTGATATGTTTGATCTTTGCCAAGAACGTGTATACGTTGCACATTGGTTTGGTAGGCCCCTAAACGCGAAGACTTCTACACATTTAGGACACATGCATCCGATTTCAGCCAAACCTCCTTAGTCGCCTCTTATGACATGTGTGGCAGGTAACAGTAGTTCTATTCTGTACACCCCAAATTTGGGCCCCGGTAACCACTCGGGCGGATCCTTCAGGTTATGTCGGCAGGAGTCTAACTCCTGGCAGTTCCAACCAATCCGAACAGACTGAAGGTGAAGGCCAGACCAAAAGGTGGAGGAGCAGGATAGGACCTCAAAAGGTAACAGCGCAGAACCCATCGACAAGTGGTAAATGTTCTGTCTGCAACCAACCCACCAGCGAGTGGTAAATGTTCTGATCTGAACCAACCCATCGAGTCGAGTGGTAAATGTTCTGTCTGCAACCAACCCATCGGCAGTGGTAAATGTTCTGGCTGCAACCAACCCATCCCCAGCTATGGGACAAATAGCAGTCATCCTCCCTTGAGAGAACATCCTTTTCTTGTCTTTTCTACTCTATTGACACTTTCCTAAGTATATGTGGATTAAACATAGTGTTCAGGAAGCACATCCTGCATAAAGCCTGGTTGGTGAGCCCACTAACAGAAGGCTGAAGTCACCTAGAGTAGGACGACTCAGACAAACCTGGGAAGACAGATCTATCAGCAAGGGATCATAACTGTCTAGAGAACAAACTCTAAAAAGATGTCCTCAGAAACGGAATGTTTTAGGCATTATTACGGGAGGAATTCGAACATACAAGTAACTCAATGGCCATACAGAACAGATCAAACAATATGACTTGAAGTTAATATAACCAAAACAAAAGTAATCATTTATTATCAAAACAAAAACATGAATGTTTAAACATGAAATCATAGAGGAAGTTCTGGATTTTGTATACATGGAAAGTAGAGCATTGCTGGATGGTGATTCAGAAATGGATATCATTTGAAAAAATCAAGAAAGCAAATCAAACTTTCACTTTGCTCTACAAAATTTGGAGCAAAGTAGTGTCTTGAGTGTTATATACAGTAGGAGTGCTGGAAAATATGTAGAAGCAGTGTCCTGTGAGTGTTATTATACAGTACAGAGTGCTGGAAAATGACACACAATATCATACATAAGTTGGAAACATTTCAAACAAAAATGTTTAAGAAGAATCCTTCAAATTTTCTGGCCAAATACGATAGCAAATGTGAAGATTTTAAAATGAATAAACTGTGCATCATTGAAGACAATTATTAACCTTTAAGACCCAGCACTTCAGAAAAAGTCACTACTGAATATCCATAGCAAGGGAAATAACTTTGCAACAATGAGAGGTATTTATGATTTAAAGTCCAATTTACAATTAAATGGATGAGGTACTAGTTTGTAAACATGTATGTTGTCAATGCCATGCAAGTTGGATGTAAATAATTATACAAATAAATAAAAAATGAATGACAATATCCAAAGTATGTTTCACTCAAATGTGGCAGTTTTATTGGTAATAAATGTCCAAGTGAAAGGCTACAAAGCAGTCTCTCTTACAGAAGTTGTCTTTACTTGTGGGGCAGCTATTACTGGTTTCCACACACCTTCGTGATGCAGTCCTCATCTTCATTTTGAAACACTAACTGCAGGTCTGCTTTCTGCACAAACATCCAAGTCAGTTGATGGTTGGCACGAGAATCAAGCGTGGCATGTCATGGATGGCCCAGGCTGAGAGAACAATTGGCCAGGTGACTACGGTTCCGACCCTACCAAAAGGGAAGAATGGATCCCAACAGATGGTAGCATGATGAACTATCTCAACGTTATCATTACTCTTGGAAGAGAATGTAGAGATTGGGGCAACATGAAGGCTGATCTCGGAGTTAAGCAGGTGATAGAAGATAATGCAAGGGATGATGATGTTGTTGTATATACCGATGGGCCAGTTCAACGTGGTGAGAAATCGGCTGGGGTTTCTTGGCTAATGCGCATGGTAGGGTTGTTGCAGAGCGAAGTGGGGCATACAGGACAACTACTTCTAGTATGAGGATGGAGGTTGAGGCCATTACTGCTGCCCTCCATTGGATTTCTGGGACTTCATTTACTGGGGCAGTTGTATCTGACTCTCAGTCGATGCTTCACAAGATGCAGAAGGGCAGGTTTCGGAATGAGTGGATGTCGTCTATAGAAGTTTCTAACCTCCAGCGGCTTACGTGGATATACTGTCCTGGGCATGCGGGTGTTTACGGTAATGAGAGAGTGGACAGGCTTGCATCAACAGCATCGATTGTTGGGGAGTTGAAGATGGATAAGGGGATATTCTTCTGTCTCTTCGCGACTCTGTTGGATGACATTAAAATCGATGTTGAATCGATCAAGCGATTTAAGCCGTTTGGAGTTACCCGTTGTTCAAGTCGAACTGGATGCCTGAGAGGCAGAGTGAGAGGTGTGTTTAATCAGCGAGCCACAGGAACCATCAGTATGCATACTCTTTGATATCTGTTGGGGAGACTGAGCACCTATGGGTCTGCCCGGAGTGTAATGACGTCAGTTTAGTAACCAATAACCTGAATGGGGCTTGTCAGTCCAGTAGTTGCTGGGTGTTGTCTTGCCCTTAAAGCCTGCATGTTTGTCTGGGCATGAGGGCCCTCATACAATCAAGACAGAAGTTCAGAGGTCCAATCTTGCAGTTGTCCATATTGTCTTTGTGGAAGTGGAATACATTTGGAATTACCATTGAGGTACAAATATTTGCTGATACTTTCAAATCTATTTCTTGACATGACACTTGGCAAAGCAGGCACATTCAACAGTTTATCAGTAGACCAAAACATTCTGTAGTACGGTAACTGGTGAGTTCCACACATATAATTTACATAAAGAAAGATCTTGATGTCATCAGGAGAAACATGTTTCCATGAAGTATCTGGTTTTTCCAGAATTTCATACCAGCAAATGCACTTGATAGCACTGTCGAGTTCTAAAAAAAAACCTCATATAAAATAGTGAGAGGCATAATCAGGGTAATCAAATAGAGAAATCTGATTCAATGTTGTTTTCAGGACTTTTCTCACTAAATTGTTTGATATTGACAAGGCTCATCTGATGTGACTGTTCTATATCATCATTACAGCCTGGATGGGGTGGCGTTGCCCCATCCATAATATCCACTCATCATAATTCATCGTAACTACTGTTACGTAAAGTACTAGCACTACTGTCACATATTTCCTAACGCAAACTTGAATTAATTATCCCACAAAATATGATTCCTCCTTGGTCTCATAAAAAAACTCTCCATTGACCTAATCATAATTAGCTCCATCTCGCAACAAGTTTAGCAGAAAATTGAAGATGATTTTTTTTTATTTCTAGCGACTGAACCAGAACAATTTTTTCTTAACTGAATAGTCAAATTGATATCAGAAAGTATGCATGTAAGATATTTCTACTATAGATGACTGTTTAAGATTTACAACACGCTTGTAAAGTTTCTCTCCTGTGTCTTAATAGGTCACCAGATCGACAGAATTCTACTTCCCAAACATCACATGTGTAATGTTTCTCTCCTGTGTCTTAATAGGTCACCAGATCAACAGAATTCTACATCACATGTGTAATGTTTCTCTCCTGTGTCTTAATAGGTCACCAGATCGACAGAATTCTACTTCCCAAACATCACATGTGTAATGTTTCTCTCCTGTGTTCCTCTAGTTTCTCAGATTGACAGAATCCTGCATCACAAACATCACACTTGTAAAGTTTCTCTTCTGTATGTGTTCTTCTGTGTCGTGACAGGCTACTAGACAGACGGAATCCTAACCCACAAACATCACACTTCTCAGGTTTCTCTCCTGTATGTATTCTTCTGTGCTCCTTCAGAAAAAAGGCTGTAGCAAACTCTCCATCACAGATATCACACTTGTAAGGTTTTTCTCCTGTATGTATTCTCCTGTGTCTTGTCAAGCCACCAGATTGACAGAATCCTACGTCACATAGATCACACCAGTATGGTTTCTCTCCTGTATGTATTCTCCTGTGTATCTTAAGGTGACCAGATTCAGAGAATCCTACACCACAGACATCACATTTGTAAGATTTCTCTCTTGTATGTATACGTATGTGTCTTGCCAGGTTATTCGATCGACCGAATCCTATACCACAATTTTCACACTTGTACGGTTTTTCTCCTGTATGTATTCTTCTGTGCACTTTCAGGCTACTAGCTCTAGTAAACACTGCATCACAAACATCACATTTGTAAGGTGTCTCTCCTGTATGTATTCTTCTGTGTCTTCTCAGAGTATTAGATTGACAGAATCCTAAACCACAAACATCACACTTATAAGGTTTCTCTCCTGTATGTATTCTTTTGTGTATCTTCAGTCTATCATATTGAGAGAATCCTACACCACAATCATCACATTTGTAAGGTGTCTCTCCTGTATGTGTTCTTCTGTGTATCTTAAAGTGACCAGATTGAGAGAATCCTAGACCACAAATATCACATTTGTAAGGTTTCTCTCCTGTATGTATCTTCATGTGCTCTTTCATGTTGCCAAATGACAAAAGTGTATCCACAATCATCACACTTAAACATCTTCTCTCTTGTATATTTTCCTCCATGCAACTTTAAAATGTCATCTGCAATAAAATTTAAAAACAATGTCACATGTGTTATGACTTATATAAGCATCTACTAATCTTAGCATGTTTACCTATTTTTAGAATCATATAATTTATTTTCCTGTTTTATTTCTATGAGACCGTTGAAGTAATCTTACAAAGATACTTATTACCAATATCTCCTTGTGGAGCATAGGGCCTCAACAGTTGTCTACCACAGTTTTCTCAGTCGGTTGTTTTCTTGATGGCTTCTCAGGATAGTCAAGCATCCTTCAGTTCCCCAAGAAGATTCTATCTCCAGGTCTGTTTAGGATGCCCCCTTTTTCATTTTCCTTGCGAGTTCCGCTTGCCTAGTAATATCGAACTGTGTCTTTCACAGGGTACGTCCGACCTCTCAACAGTTTTTCTCTTTAACTGGATTACCATGGTTTTATGTCCTGTTCTTATCTACAAGTCTGTGTTTGCAACTCTGTCATACCATCTCAGTCTGAGAATTGTCAAAGACATCTGTTGACAAAGGTCTGAATCTTATTTGAATTGAACACTTTCAGTGGCACCCATTTTTCAACAAAGTCTGGCTCACTACTACGCTATTTTTTGGACATGATCAGTTTTCAAGGTGACAATTTCAAAAAAATCAAAAAATAAACTAAGGACTTTTAGAATATGGAATAGTGTTCATATATTAATGAGATACTAACCTGTCTATATGTAGAGTATATTCTTCATAATCCACAAGCTATTGTAGTAACTGATATTGGCGTCGCGCCCTTACCTATCCACAGTATGACATGCCCCGTTTTGAGGTCGGTGTCCATCACCTACTCCTGTACTTCTGGGAATATCTGCTATCGATCTATAAACATCTTCACGCGAATCAAAGTTCAAATTCATATCACATTCAAAGTCTGTTTTATCACTATCACTGACTAAAAAGTCCGAATCAGAGTCATTTTGGACATCACTATTCATCAGCTATGTCGCCCATTTTGAAAATCTTTGTTTACTTAAGAAAAATTCATTCAAAATCGGACTTATTATATGTTTACAGCATCAACGCTAGATCCGCCATTTTGGAGAGCTCTTCTGAACATCACGGAAGTAGTGCGTAATGGCACCCTCTTTTCGGTTAGCGATACTCCCCATTTAAAAAGACATCGCGACGGCACGTCAGACGACAAAAGCCAACTCACCATCTTTTATATTCCTTCCATCATCTTCTCCCCATAGACTAGACTGTCTGACATCCTCATGACCTGCTACTTCCTCAGCAAATTTGCTAACTTCACTGAACTCCATGTTTACATTTTCACTCATGATAATCTCTTCAATATCTGAAATAATTGATTCAAACATATCAAATGATGAACTCTGATGACCTTTCACCTACTACATGTAGAACTTCCAGTTTACAGAATGGCTGCTGTCGGTATGGTTTTGTGACAGTGAACTGCGAATTTCAATTAATGTGGAGTGCTAATTTTTACTCATTTGAATGCTAAGGATTACTCGTAAGAGTATTGTATATGTGTGTTTTGTGTTGTAGTCATGTTAGAATTGGATGATCGCCGATAGAAACCATGAACATCACTGGCACATTCTGTATGCCTAGTTTTGATAAAAGGTATCCAGAATTCTTGATAGTACAAAGGAGATTGTGCACCTTTAGTGGGGGTCCTCCTGACCAACCAACCAGCATTCAATAGTGATATAATCAAACAAACAAAATGGAATAGAAAAATGATGTTGAAGACGAAACAAGAAAGACAAACATACTAGTATCAGGAAATCTATGCACAAACCAGAATGGTATGTCTGCAAAAACATACATAACTCATATATGGGAACTGTACCAGTGCTAATAGGCGGAAGTATCAATAGCAAAATCAGCAATCGATGCACAAAAGCTAACCAGTTACTGGGACATTAACACCACTGTTGTCACATAGGAAGGGCTGAGAAGACCATCATGGAAGGAGGCATACCGGCAAAGAGAAGAAGAGGAAGACCACGGAGAAGATGGATTCAGGATGTAACTGATGGTTTGAACATGACAGCTGCAGAGGCAGGACATCTGGCCTATGATAGAAATTCCAGAGGACTGTTGGGGTGGCAAAGTTCTGCTCAGGACAAGCTATTTGATGATGATGATGATGTCACATAAAGAGATACCGCTAAAAACTAAAGTAAATCTTATAAGAACGATTTTCTGGCCAACACTATGTTACAAAATAATAAATATTATCAAGAGCCTCTATGATGGTTCACAGTGTGCAGTTCGCACTGATAGTGGACACAGCGACTAGTTTATGGTTGAAACCGGAGTAAAGCAAGGCTGTATTCTATCTCCGCTATTGCTTGGAGTGGCCATTGACTGGGTGATGTGAAAATGTTGCAGGGGCGAAACTGGCATCAATTGGGTAGAAAATAGTCAACTAGAAGATTTGGATTTTGCAGATGATATTGCCTTGTTAAGTAGAAATAACCAAGATATGCAAAGAAAAACAGACAACTTGTCATCTATAGCATCAAAAGTTGGACTGCAGATAAGCTATGAAAAACAAATATAATGAAGACACCTATGGCAAGTAATGCAGATATCACCCTGGAATCTAAAATGATAAAAATAACAGAGCAGTTCACCTATTTAGGTAGCAATTTTGATTGCACAGGAAATGTTAAAAAAATTATGATACGAATTGGCAAAGCAACATCAGCTTTTAAAAATCTAAATAAAATATGGAACTGCAAGTTATATAGTATTAAAACTAAATTACGAATTTTCAATTCAAATGTTGTATCAATCCTAACATATGCCAGCGAGAGTTGGAAAATGACTAAAGATATAAAAAGCAAGTTGAATGCATTTGAAAATAGATGTCTGTGAAAAATAATGCACATAAAATGGGAGGAATTCAGGAGAAGTGATGAAATCAGAGAAATGTCTGGTCAACCACTAGTGACAACTGTTATAAGAAAGAGAAGATGGAGATATGTTGGACACATCTTTAGGAGAAATGATCAACGAATATCAAAGCAGGCATTGAAGTGGGATGCAAAGGGTTCAAGAAGAGAGGACGACCTAAGGAGACCCTGAAACGAACTTTGCTGAGAGAGGCAAGAAATATCGGTCTCAGTTCCAAGGAGGAGATTTAGCGAGTTGCCCAGGATAGAGCAGTATGGAGAAATTACTTGTCGGCCCTATGTAACGTATAACGGTACGAGAGGAATTATTATTAATATGTTACCAGTGTCAAACATGGCCAATAACAGCAGCTAATTAGCAGAAAATCATGACGGAGACGAAGTGTCTTAGAAGAGCTTCAGGTGTGACAATAAGAGACAAAATTAGAAATGAATAAATCAGAAGAAGACTGGATGTGAAACAATTTACAGAATTAATGGTTTGGAAAGCTGACAAGAAAGCCCTGGTATCGCCTACCACAGAGAGCCACACAGAAAAAGTATAATGAGTACAAAGCAAGAGGAAGACCATGCAAAAGATGAAGCAACAGCATCAAGAAAAGCCTTACGAAAATGAATATAAGCTTACAAAGTGCTTAAATCAAGCACACACATAAGAACATTACGCCCCACCCCCACCCAACACTTCTATAAAGAATTTAATGATGGAAGAGAAGAAGAGACGAGTGTCAAACAAAGCATCCTATCTTGGACAAATTCATATATAGGTTAATGTGTTGGCGCTGCAAGAGACACTCCTATGCAATAAGAGATGAGACAACCAGAACATTGGGTGGGTTGAAAAATAACCCAAAAAGGTCAGTGAAAGACAAGACGACTTCTGATAAAAATCTGTCTTTCTGTAGTTCTTTGTGTCATTTTTGTCCTGGTTTCTTCTTCAGCGATCTCTGGTCATGCATTTATTTAATTTATTGTGACCACAAACTGGGCAGTCAGCTTCAGGTCTGTCAGGTTTCCCAAAGCTTAGTTTTCCCCTGGTTTCAAGATTGGGTAGATTTGATCAGAGTGCCTTGCTTAAAATTAAGAAATCGAAAACAACGATTGCATCCTTGTCAGCTTGGCATTTTTGTTATTAGATATTAAGTTTTGTTTAATTCAGTTTAATAGAAAATAGTTACATAATATCTCTTCCTTTGAACATCTTTCATACAGTCCAACATAAGTCTTATTGAGAGAAATATGGATATAAATTATATTTTGTTTTAAGCTATTTCTGTGATGTGTACGATTTTTTTGTATCCCAGTGCCTCCTTCCAGGTTGATGGAACTTGACCTGTTTTCTAGCTCTGGTTGAAAATGTTGAGAAGGGAAACCATTTTGCCAAGAGGTCCAAGATGTTTATGTTTAAGGAATTCGTTAGAACTTGCTTACTATATCTTTAGTCATTTTCCAACTCTCGTTGACTAAGGAAGTTAGGATTGATACAACACTTAACTCGGCATTATTATTGGATTTGAAAATTCGTAATTGAGTTTTCACTTGTAACGCTACAGTTCGGAGTTCCATATTGTTAATTGTATTTAGACTCTTCAAAGTAGATGTTACTTTGGCAACATAATTTATTTTTAACATTTCCAGTGCAATCAAAATTGCTACCTAACTAAATAGATGGACTTTTTAACAAGTTACTTCCAGAAATTAATATTCACTATCACATTTGTCTGTCAAATGAATTTGTTTCGCTCAAATCTAATCATTATTCATTATTTCATTATAATAATAAAGAAGACTAACGACAGGCTTTATTGTCTTTATATTATAATATAACCTCGAGTGGGTTTTTAAGGAGGCCTGGAATATTTATTAATACTAATTAATTTTGCATGGACGTATGTTATGCTAATAAATACATATGTATGTAAAGTAAGCAACTGTAACTTTCAAAGTCAAATCCAACAAACTTTAACTTACACCGCACATCTTACACTAAATTGTTACACACAGCATGAGTGAGCATGAACAATTCTTCTCTCAAATCATAAACGATAACTCTGCCAGGTTCAGCAGGGTTACCAGATTTTGTTTTTAAACTGAAATGATCAACCAAGTGAAAGAATGTTTCTGTTTCAGTTTGGAATATCTTCATTGCACTCCGGACATGTCCATAGCTGCTCCGATCTCCTTCGCAATATCTCCAACAGCGTCCAGCGACTGACCGTACCAGTTCTATTTTGATTGATGAGCCTACTCGTATACCTGTTGTACCGTTCTTTTCTTGCAACACCAATCTTCAAATCCAGCTCTCGCAATCTAGTAGTTGACGTGGATTGGTTTAGATGAAGGTCTCTCTGCGGCCACGCTCTATGAAGGCGTTCACGATGTCAGCTCTGTCCATTGGCCGGCCCTCTTATATAGCGGCAGAGCCAGCCAGTCTGTCTTCTGCTCTCTCATTGCCAACGACACCCATGTGCCCCGGAAAAAAGATAAGTGTAATTCTGCAAATTGTTGACGCCTGCAGTGATTCAGTCCATTGCCTGCGCAAGTGAAAGAATTCAAATACTTAGCAATCATATTCACAGAAAACGGAAGACTAGATAGAGGCAAGAGTGCAAAATCAAATGCTGTAACCTACCAGCTAGCCCCATTGTTAAGGCGCCTAACAATTTCACTGACAGCTAAGCAACAGATGATCAACAGCAATTTTCATACCTACTATGCGTTCATCATCAGATGCCGTGCCGGCCAGCGTAGGCGATCATGGATCTTGACAAATCTCTGTCGTTGGTGTTTGCTATCAACTGAGATGTTGACGCTCTACTGTGCCATGATGTCAGGATATCCAAAATTTTCTCTTCCTGTCTTCCTCCCTGTCTCGTCTACCCTCGATTTTACCAGTTGTGACATATTTAACATATACACAAATATTATGGAACATGAGAAGAGACTCTTAGAGGACCAAGGAACAAACCATGTTTTTACACGCCATTTTTTAAATAATATATTTTGATACAGACAGTTGTTATTAGTTTTGTAATAAAACTGTTATTTTGTTATATATAAAACATGTTACCATATATCAAAATGTTTAGAAATGAATGCTGTTTATTTACATTGGTGAAATATTTCACAATAAGAAAAGGGAAATACAAAATACTTTTTAGTAGGAATGAAAACAAAATATAAAATAGTAAAATGAAAAAAGAAGTATCACTTACCACTCAAATTTAATATATCATGTACATCTGCAAAACATAAAACATGTTTCTATTCATACCACATCTATAATTACACAATCCAAGAAAGCTGCATCAGTTTTTATGAATTAATGACATTTTTCAAACAGTTTTTATGTCAGAAAGTGAAGCTCATATTTCAAGTTGAAATTGCATGTAAAAATAATCAATTGTTGACATTTTTTACCGATTTTTCACAGTTCAGTGAACTAATATCTAAAACAGCTATGTCCACATGTCAAGTCTGCTATGATAGCATGTCAAGCCAGCTATGACCATATGTTTGAAGGGTTTTTAAACCGAAGGATTGACTTCATTGCACCGGATTTTACCCCATATGGCTCGGTCGCTCTCTCCACAGAAATGACACTCCACCTGCCGAAAGTATTGCAGAAAGCACGAACTCCGTAGCTCCAGCAACAATCCTAGGGGTCTCTGGAAATAAATGCACTCGTGAAAAGAAAGGTGCTGTCCGGATTCGAACCCACGATCTTTGACTCACAAGGCAACGGGCTTAACCACTTAGCCACAGAGACATGTTAAAACAGCTATGTACACATATCAAGCCAGAAATGACGAATGACCTTAGATTAAATTAATAAAAGTGGACTGGAATATAAATTAACTACAGCGTTTTACTCTTAGATTTTACAAATAGCCTTTAGACTGGCGTTTGTAAATTGGTGACCAACACATCCGAAACTTAGCGTTGCATTTGGGCTTCCAAGAGTTAAGAAACATAGGAATGTAGTGCGTTGAATCCATGAGGTTGTAAGGTACCATATAAAGTTATAAAACAAGTTTTTAGAGCAAATCAACTCCAATCATCAGAGGAACATGATTGGATGGCTGTGATCTGGATATTGCGAGTTCCCAAATGGTCAGTTCCATTGAAATAAGTGACTTCAGGTGTCACCAAGGCTTGCATATATCATGTAAATGCTGGTCAAAATGATCACTAAGAAGTTTTTTTTCAGTTTCTCCCATACATGCCTTGTCACAACATTTACATAATATGTGATATATATATATCTCTCTATGTGATATATCACCTGTTATTATCATATGGCAATTGTCTCTATATATCAATTGTCACTATATTATGATAACTGCTCACTATATTATGATAACTGCTCACTGTATTATGATAACTGCTCACTATATTATGATAACTGCTCACTATATTATGATAACTGCTCACTGTATTATGATAACTGCTCACTGTATTATGATAACTGCTCACTGTATTATGATAGCTGTCACTGTATTATGATAACTGCTCACTGTATTATGATAACTGCTCACTGTATTATGATAACTGCTCACTGTATTATGATAACTGCTCACTGTATTATGATAACTGCTCACTGTGTTATGATAACTGCTCACTGTATTATGATAACTGCTCACTGTATTATGATAACTACTCACTGTATTATGATAACTGCTCACTGTATTATGATAACTGCTCACTGTATTATGATAACTGCTCACTGTGTTATGATAACTGCTCACTGTATTATGATAACTGCTCACTGTATTATGATAACTACTCACTGTATTATGATAACTGCTCACTGTATTATGATAACTGCTCACTGTGTTATGATAACTGCTCACTGTATTATGATAACTGCTCACTGTATTATGATAACCGCTCACTGTATTATGATAACTGCTCACTGTATTATGATAACTGTCACTGTATTATGATAACTGCTCACTGTATTATGATAACTGCTCACTGTATTATGATAACCGCTCACAGAAAAATTTTACAAACAGTGAGTTCAAGAGAGGCAAATAAATTTGCGCACAGAGGTGACAAAAGAACTGTACATGTTCAATAACAATGAAGAATTACAACAACAGAGAGAATACCTGCAGAAAATAGTGGGAGTAACAAGGAAAGATAACATAAAAAACAAGACTATTAAAGATTTGGTAGAAACAACACCAGTTCTAGCGTATATTAAGAAGCAACAAACCAAATCGCCTGTGTCTTGCGGGACCCACAAGGAAGCAAAGTAATGTAACACTGCACCCTACAAGGCATGTCGTAAGAGGTGACTAAGGTAGAGAACTACAAGGCATGTTGTAAGAGGTGACTAAAGTAGGGAACTACAATGCATGTTGTAAGAGGCGACTAAGGTAGGGAACTACAATGCATGTTGTAAGAGGCGACTAAGGTAGGGAACTACAATGCATGTTGTAAGAGGCGACTAAGGTAGGAACTACAATGCATGTTGTAAGAGGTGACTAAGGTAGGAACTACAATGCATGTTGTAAGAGGTGACTAAAGTAGGGAACTACAAGGCATGTTGTAAGACGTGACTAAGGTAGGAACTACAAGGCATGCTGTAAGAGGTGACTAAGGTAGGGAACTACAAGGCATGTTGTAAGAGGCGACTAAGGTAGGGAACTACAAGGCATGTTGTAAGAGGTGACTAAAGTAGGGAACTACAAGGCATGTTGTAAGACGTGACTAAGGTAGGAACTACAAGGCATGCTGTAAGAGGTGACTAAGGTAGGGAACTACAAGGCATGTTGTAAGAGGCGACTAAAGTAGGGGACTACAATGCATGTTGTAAGAGGCTACTAAGGTAGGGAACTACAAGGCATGTTGTAAGACGTGACTAAGGTAGGAACTACAAGGCATGTTGTAAGAGGTGACTAAAGTAGGGAACTACAAGGCATGTTGTAAGACGTGACTAAGGTAGGAACTACAAGGCATGCTGTAAGAGGTGACTAAGGTAGGGAACTACAAGGCATGTTGTAAGAGGCGACTAAGGTAGGGAACTACAAGGCATGTTGTAAGAGGTGACTAAAGTAGGAACTACAAGGCATGTTGTAAGCTGACTACGGTAGGAACTACAAGGCATGTTGTAAGAGGTGACTAAGGTAGGGAACTACAAGGCATGTTGTAAGACGTGACTAAGGTAGGAACTACAAGGCATGTTGTAAGAGGTGACTAAAGTAGGGAACTACAAGGCATGTTGTAAGACGTGACTACGGTAGGGGACTACAAGGCATGTTGTAAGAGGTGACTAAAGTAGGGAACTACAAGGCATGTTGTAAGACGTGACTACGGTAGGGAACTACAAGGCATGTTGTAAGAGGTGACAAAGGTAGGGAACTACAAGGCATGCTGTAAGAAGTGACTACGGTAGGGAACTACAAGACATGTTGTAAGAGGTGACGAAGGTAGGGAACTACAAGGCATGTTGTAAGAGGTGACTAAGATAGGAATCCGCCAGTGTGCTATGGGGCTAAGGAGGAAAGAATATGCAGCAATGTACCTGCCAGGCATTTCGTAAGAGGTGACTCAGGAGATTGGGCGTGTGGCTGGCTACCTCACCCCGTAGAAAAAAATAAGCCAACAAATCTTCGCAAACATAAACAGAACAGCCATAAGATATAAACTTACTGAACCATCCGGAGCCAGGAAGGTCCCTCACACGGGGCAAATGACATATCGTCGGACGAGCCAGTGGAAGGTCCCTCAACACGGGGCAAATGACATATCGTCGGACGAGCCAGGGAAGGTCCTCAACACGGGGCAAATGACGTATCGTCGGACAGAGCCAGGGAAGGTCCCTCAACACAGGGCAAATGACATATCGTCGGACGAGCCAGGGGAAGGTCCCTCAACACAGGGCAAATGACATATCGTCGGACGAGCCAGGGAAGGTCCCTCAACACGAGGGCAAATGACATATCGTTGGACGAGCCAGGGGAAGGTCCCTCAACACAGGACAAATGACATATCGTTGGACGAGCCAGGAAGGTCCTCACACGGACAAATGACATATCGTCGGACGAGCCAGGGAAGGTCCTCAACACAGGACAAATGACATATCGTCGGACGAGCCAGGGAAGGTCCTCAACACAGGGCAAATGACATATCGTCGGACGAGCCAGGGGAAGGTCCCTCAACACAGGACAAATGACATATCGTCGGACGAGCCAGGGGAAGGTCCCTCAACACAGGACAAATGACATATCGTTGGACGAGCCAGGGAAGGTCCTCAACACAGGACAAATGACATATCGTCGGACGAGCCAGGGGAAGGTCCCTCAACACAGGACAAATGACATATCGTCGGACGAGCCGGGAAGGTCCTCAACACAGGACAAATGACATATCGTCGGACGAGCCAGGGGAAGGTCCCTCAACACAGGACAAATGACATATCGTTGGACGAGCCAGGGAAGGTCCTCAACACAGGACAAATGACATATCGTCGGACGAGCCAGGGGAAGGTCCCTCAACACAGGACAAATGACATATCGTCGGACGAGCCAGGGGAAGGTCCCTCAACACAGGACAAATGACATATCGTCGGACGAGCCAGGGGAAGGTCCCTCAACACAGGACAAATGACATATCGTTGGACGAGCCAGGGGAAGGTCCCTCAACACAGGACAAATGACATATCGTCGGACGAGCCAGGGGAAGGTCCCTCAACACAGGACAAATGACATATCGTCGGACGAGCCAGGGAAGGTCCTTAACACAGGACAAATGACATATCGTCGGACGAGCAGGGAAGGTCCCTTAACACAGGGCAAATGACATATCGTTGGACGAGCCAGGGGAAGGTCCCTTAACACAGGGCAAATGACATATCGTTGGACGAGCCAGGGGAAGGTCCCTTAACACAGGACAAATGACATATCGTCGGACGAGCCAGGGGAAGGTCCCTTAACACAGGACAAATGACATATCGTCGGACGAGCCAGGGAAGGTCCTTAACACAGGACAAATGACATATCGTCGGACGAGCAGGAAGGTCCTTAACACAGGACAAATGACATATCGTTGGACGAGCCAGGGAAGGTCCTCAACACGGGACAAATGACATATCGTTGGACGAGCCAGGGAAGGTCCCTCAACACGGACAAATGACATATCGTTGGACGAGCCAGGGAAGGTCCTCAACACAGGACAAATGACATATCGTTGGACGAGCCAGGAAGGTCCTCAACACAGGACAAATGACATATCGTTGTACGAGCCAGGGGAAGGTCCCTCAACACAGGACAAATGACATATCGTTGGACGAGCCAGGGGAAGGTCCCTCAACACAGGACAAATGACATATCGTTGGACGAGCCAGGGGAAGGTCCCTCAACACAGGACAAATGACATATCGTTGGACGAGCCAGGGAAGGTCCTCAACACAGGACAAATGACATATCGTCGGACGAGCCAGGGGAAGGTCCCTCAACACAGGACAAATGACATATCGTTGGACGAGCCAGGGAAGGTCCTCAACACGGGACAAATGACATATCGTCGGACGAGCCAGGGGAAGGTCCCTCAACACAGGACAAATGACATATCGTTGGACGAGCCAGGGAAGGTCCTCAACACAGGACAAATGACATATCGTTGGACGAGCCAGGGAAGGTCCTCAACACAGGACAAATGACATATCGTCGGACGAGCCAGGGGAAGGTCCCTCAACACAGGACAAATGACATATCGTTGGACGAGCCAGGGAAGGTCCTCAACACAGGACAAATGACATATCGTTGGACGAGCCAGGGAAGGTCCTCAACACAGGACAAATGACATATCGTTGGACGAGCCAGGAAGGTCCTCAACACAGGACAAATGACATATCGTCGGACGAGCCAGGGGAAGGTCCCTCAACACAGGACAAATGACATATCGTCGGACGAGCCAGGGGAAGGTCCCTCAACACGGGACAAATGACATATCGTCGGACGAGCCAGGGAAGGTCCTCAACACAGGACAAATGACATATCGTTGGACGAGCCAGGGAAGGTCCTCAACACAGGACAAATGACATATCGTTGGACGAGCCAGGGAAGGTCCTCAACACAGGACAAATGACATATCGTTGGACGAGCCAGGGGAAGGTCCCTCAACACAGGACAAATGACATATCGTTGGACGAGCCAGGGAAGGTCCTCAACACAGGACAAATGACATATCGTTGGACGAGCCAGGGGAAGGTCCCTCAACACAGGACAAATGACATATCGTTGGACGAGCCAGGGAAGGTCCTCAACACAGGACAAATGACATATCGTTGGACGAGCCAGGGAAGGTCCTCAACACAGGACAAATGACATATCGTTGGACGAGCCAGGGAAGGTCCTCAACACAGGACAAATGACATATCGTTGGAAAAGCCGAAAGGATTCGGTGATGCAGAGTAACCTTTCCTATGAGAAAATATCAAGAAATGGTTTTTGGGACGTGAGAACGTTGCTTGAGCAGGGCAAAACAGTTCAGCTCGCAACAGAGATGAAGAACTACGAGATATACATTCTGGGAATCTTCAAAACAAGATGGAAAGGGATAGATAAAAGTAAACTACACACAGGCAAAATGATGTTGTCCTCAGTGAAAAAAAGAAGAAAACAACACCATAGTAAAGGAGTTGCCCTCATGTTGTCCTCAGTGCAACAAGAAGAAAACAACACCATAGTAAAGGAGTTGCCCTCATGTTGTCCAAAGAAGTACAAAAAGCACTAATAGAATGGGAAACAATCGGACCTAGAATAATAGCAGCAACATTCAGAAGTAACAAAAAGAAAATTAATCTAAAGATTATCCAATGCTACGCACCAACCAATGATAGAGAACAAGCAGCTAAAGAGAGGTTTTATACCAAAGTACAAAGTATTATGGACAGAAAGAAGAAAAAATATATTACAATTTTGATGGGGGACTTAAATACAAAGATAGGAGAAGATAATAGCAGTTTCGAAGAGACCATGGGAAAGCATGGGCTGGGTATAATGAATGAGAATGGGGGAATATTTGCAAATTTGTGTGCCTCAAACCAGCTAATCATAGGAGACAGCATAGTTGAGCATAAGAGAATACACAAGGCCAAGTGGATATCATCAGACCACAAAACAACTAACCAGATAGTTCACATATGCATTGATAAGAAATTTAGAACATCATTACATGCCGTTAAAGTGTGCAGAGGAGCAGACGTGGCATCGGATCACCACCTCCTGCTAAGTAAAATCAGGATGAAACTTAAAAGATATTCAATAAGCTAAAATTATAGAAAACAGTTCAAAGTAGAAGAGCTTAAGAACCAGTAAGTAAGAGACAGATTTGCAGTCACAGTATCAAACAAGTACCAAGTACTTGAACAGCTGGTGCATTGAGGAACATTTCCAGCAGATCAAATATTTATGGAAGGATACATGCTCAAAGATTGTGGGACATAAGAGCGGAAAACAAAAATTGGATAACAACAGATACCTTAATCTGATCAAAGAAAGAAAAAACAGGAAAACAGATGCAAAACTAGAGATACCACAAAGAAGAACGGATAAAATAAAATATATAAATGAGTTGGCAGGAGAAGCAAAAGAAGATCAAAAAAGGAAATATGAAGGGATTGTATAACATCACAAGGAAGCTAACAGGAAAATACAAACAATCAAGTAATCTTATAAAAGACAAGAGAGAGAAAGTAATTAGCAACACTAAAGAACAAATGAAGAGATGGAAAGAAAATTGTGAAGAACTACTTAATGTGCCAAAACTACATGCTCCACCAGAAATAAAGTCAGTTGAAGAGGAACTAAAAGTTAACTGTGAAAGATCAAGTAAAGAAGAAATAACGGAGACAATAAAACACTCAAACTATCGAAAAGCAGCGGGGCGTGACAAAATTCCAGTAGAGGCCATCGAGGCAGATAAAGAAATCTCAACAGAGCTATTATACGAGTAAAAATGACTAGGTAAGATATAGAAGAGAGAAGAGATACCAGTAGAGTGGAAAGAAGGTTATTTAGTCAAACTACAAAAGAAATGAGACATACATGAATGTCCAAACTATTCATTCTTAATAGAATCAAAGGAGCAGTAGACACAGCCCTGAGAGAAGAACAAGCTGGTTTTAGACCTGGGAGAAGCTGTTTAGGCTAAATATTTACCATACGACTAATTTTGGAGGAACATATTGAGAAGCAACTACCACTTATACTAAATTTCATCGATTTTAAAAAAGCCTTTGATAGTCTACACAGAATATCCCTGTGGAATATTCTGAGATGCCATGGAATACCAGACAAAATAATAAACATTATCAAGAGCCTCTATAATGGATTTTTACTTAACACGGCAATATCATCTGCAATATCCAAATCTTCTTGTTGACTATTTTCTACCCAATCGATGCCAGTTTTGCCCCAGCAACATTTTTGCATCACCCAGTCAATGGCCACTCCAAGCAGTAGTGGAGATAGAATACAGCCTTGCATTACTCCAGTTTCAATCATAAACCAGTCGCTGTGTCCACCATTAGTGCGGACTGCACATAAACACTACAAAAGAAACCACCAGAAAACTGCAGGCCTTCATAAATGGATGTTTACTTATAATAGAGAAACTGAGATGGTACGATAAGATTACAAATGAGGAACTCAGAGAAAAAACTAAGCAGATACCAGTGGATAAAGAGCTGATGATGGATAGGACACACATTGAAAAGACCGACTGAAAGCATAGCAAGACAGGCACTCTTTTGGAACCCGCAAGGAAAGAGGAGTAGAGGAAGGCCACGACGTACTCGGAGAAGAGAACTGGAGACTGATATTAAAAAGGATATGTACAAATTAGAAATAATTGGAAGGAGAGAGGAAGTGCTGGAAGAAGTTTGTCGAAGTCCTGTGTTCCGTTGGGAGTTAAAAGGTGAAGAACAGAAAGGTACGTAGCATTTTTCAATTATTTCTGTATTTCTTTTCTTATTTCATCTTATTTATTAAGTTTTTGTGTATATGCGTCTACGATTTTTTGTAGGACTTCAAGTGTTTCACGACTTCAAAAAGTTTGAGATCCACTGTTTTAATGTAATATCGATACATGATATTTGTACGAAAAATATGTTTAATTTTTTTGGGTATTGTTTGGTCTGAAATCAAAATTGTACGCCTATCTGGCAACCATGATCACAAACGATCGCAAAATAGCGGGAATCACATATACTACAGAGATGTCCATGTTTTCTTCTATTCAATTTGAAATCTTTCTTTTTTTCTAGTTATAAACTCGCAGATGTTGTGATCATATTTATGATTTTAGATATTTGAGCGTAAGTACATTGTGCATTACAAATTACAGTACAGTACTAGATTCAAAATAAATTCATGGAAGTAATTGACATGACAAATGTGATGTGACCATGTCACTCACGCCATCCGGCCATGTGATATTATTAATTAAAATAATCAATTATGAATATTATTATTATATGAATCAATGAAAATATTGCACAATTTATTTTTTAGTCTAACTGGGTCTGGACTAGGCGTCCATATTTCCAGAGGGGCAGAATAAAGAAAAAATTATTTGGTAGTTTACTAACTACATAGCTTATTATAGAAAATGGAGTAGACCAGATTCGAATAAAACGTTTATAAAAAAATTATTGATCCGGAGGTGCTTATTTTAGTCTTTGGCGTAACATATATATATGGACGCGCTCATTGCTAGGGCGCTAACTTTACCAAACGTAATACTTTTGTTATGTAAGAAAAACTGAAATCCACAATTAAAATACTATGTGTTACCCATATCTAGAATGGATCATTCTTTGTAAGTTGTAACATTCAAACTTTGACTACTTTGAGATCTGTCAATACTCAATACTACTCAATTGTCTCAATAGAGTCGGACACAAGGACATCAGTCAACTCACACAAAAAAACTAGATAGTTAATTAGATAGTATACAATATGATTTTTGTAACCAAATAAATGGTTAAATGCATGATAACTAAGTTTACTGATAATTAATGATAATTATCTTAAGTTTACTAAGCTTAATGATAATTAAGCAAGATGTGAAAAAATTGTGTTTTGCTTCGAGACGTTTGTAAGCACTATAAATCTTATTCATAGTTAACTAAAAACAACTACAACATCCTGGAAACATCTCTAAAGTCAAACACGTAATCACAAAGTACTGTAGTTTTACAAATTACAAAAACAGTGACAATATACAGCAATGTTTCGACCAACAAGGCCTTTATCACAGCAACGAACAACAGGGTGACATAATTAAAAACAAAAACATGGATGACTACATACTGAGACACTCAAACGTTTCTAATGAAAATCTGGGAATAAAAACGAATAACAAAATAAATGTTAACACAAAAACACACATAAAAACTAGAAATAGAAAAGAAGAGAAACAATAAAAATCAAGTAAATATATAACTTGAATACATGCAACATATGCACATACAGATAACATGAGAAAGAAAGTACTAAGAAGCATAGGAATGTAATACGTTGAGCCCACGTGGTGCAAGGTACCATACAATGAAATCAACCGATTCTCCAGAGCAAATCAACTGCGATCATCCACAGGCACCTATACCCGGAGAAGGTGCTTGTATCTGCTATGCATCAAGTTCAGAAAATCACTCGCCAGCATAGGACTACTAACTTGACAGTAAAAATTATCTTAACATTCCACCCCCATAGTTCACTGGTGAAAAATGTTTTATTCCGTCATCTGTCTATCTGTAAGTCAGATCCTGAGACCCATTCAGTCTTCCCCAACTATCCTTTGGTGGCTTACAGACAAGACAGAAATGGTGGTACACAGTCGCCTTAAGGGAGATTCTGGTCTGGAAACTTTTTCGTTGCTTTCATATTAATGTAGAATTTGTATTACAGAGATATTATTGAGATATTATGACTTGAGTAGAAAAAGTTTAGTTTTAAAAATATGTCAATGCATTGCCATGGAAACAATAAAAATGGCAGCCAAACACAAAATTTTAAATCCCTAAGGCTCTGAAAGTAATGAATATAAATGAATTCTGCTTTCACTCTAAGGTGACGATTGTCAATATCTAAATGTACACATGATTTGTGGATATATTAATAGACAGTGATATGGTTGCATTTTTACTAGGTGGTTTAGCCATTTCATTCTGTTTTTATGTAATTCAAGCATAGTATTGTTCCAACCAACTCTCTGATGCTGGTGTCTGTGTCTCTTCTTGTGTTATTGGTGATTCAAGCATAGTATTGTTCCAACCAACTCTCTGATGCTGGTGTCTGTGTCTCTTCTTGTGTTATTGGTGATTCAAGCATAGTATTGTTCCAACCAACTCTCTGATGCTGGTGTCTGTGTCTCTTCTTGTGTTATTGGTGATTCAAGCATAGTATTGTTCCAACCAACTCTCTGATGCTGGTGTCTGTGTCTCTTCTTGTGTTATTGGTGATTCAAGCATAGTATTGTTCCAACCAACTCTCTGATGCTGGTGTCTGTGTCTCTTCTTGTGTTATTGGTGATTCAAGCGTAGTATTGTTCCAACCAACTCTCTGATGCTGGTGTCTGTGCAACTTCTTGTGTTATTGATAATTCAAGCATAGTATTGTTCCAACCAACTCTCTGATGCTGGTGTCTGTGCCTCTTCTTGTGTTATTGGTGATTCAAGCATAGTATTGTTCCAACCAACTCTCTGATGCTGGTGTCTGTGCCTCTTCTTGTGTTATTGGTGATTCAAGCGTAGTATTGTTTCAACCAACTCTTTGATGCTGGTGTCTGTGCAACTTCTTGTGTTATTGATAATTCAAGCATAGTATTGTTCCAACCAACTCTCTGATGCTGGTGTCTGTGCAACTTCTTGTGTTATTGGTGACATTTCGTAGACAACACATTTTACATGTGGTTATTTTCATCTGTACTTTATTCATTATTTATTTTTGGCATTGGTAGCATAAAGTAAGTATGAAGATGCCATTGATCATTTGTTGTTTAGTTGACAAGATGATGTCTGAGAAGTAGGGTTAGTTGGTTGGTGACAATATTGGACTCTCTGAACTCTTATGTTTATTTCTCAAGTCTTCCATCTTCTGTAAATATGCTTCCCAAGTATTTAATTCTTGTACTTATTTGATAATCATTTAAATTATTTTATCTAAAGTCTATATTTATTTCTTCATATTTTGTTGTGTTTATCAGCAGAGTGAACCTTGACATATAACCAAGTACATTAGTGATGGTCTTATGAATGAGGGATACTTTCTAGACCTGAGGATAGAGAACCACGGTGACTCTGGGCTGACAATCCTCTTGCTTTCAACCTGCACAGCTTTCATTCAACTGAAATTCCTCATGAAGGCACGGTGACTCAGGCTGGACAATCTTCTTGCCTTCAACTTTTTGATACATGTCTAGCTTATAGAATTCTGTATGACCAGCAGACTGATGGTGACATGGTTACAAAATAAAACAAGATTGTAAAAGTGAGAAGACTGTTTATGGAAGTGATATAAACAGACAAAACATTCAGAAATACATGTTTCACTAGATATTCTGATTGACATTAAAGCTGGTGGAGTACAATAAGGCACCAGAAATGTTTAACATGGGTACAATGGCTCCTGAGGCCGCCACAGGCAGCACTCCAGTAGATCAACAAATAAAACAAGGAAACAAAGACATATATGAGGTATATATTTCTTTTCACTGATTTAAGGTCTTTTCTATGTAACATATACTTACTATTTGTTGTATGTTTATGTTCTGTGTAGTAGATAATTTACTGAGAAGTGGTTTTAAAGCAAGTGATCTGTAGTATGTAATGTATGCTTACAGAGCAGATATGTAGTATGTAATGTATGCTTACAGAGCAGATATGTAGTATGTAATGTATGCTTACAGAGCAGGAGATATTTGTCATCTAATGATTACTTTTTGTTTAGAGGATACTAACTGTAGCACAGAGATTCCCAATGTGGGCAATATTGTATTCCATGGGAGCTGATGAAACACCATCAGATAAAATGTGCAATCATGAGAAGGTGATGGGTAAAAGGGGATTCTGATCTACTATTATTCCCAGGATAACCATTTGTAACATACTGAATGTTTATTGTTTGTTTTGGTTTGTTCTCATCAACCAAGTTAACCACTTATTGTGATCTGTTTGGTTTGCACCGAGAACGTGAGTATCATGCGCCTCTGTTAGACTTGTACTACATGTAGGAAAAGTACATAGAAATTATGGCCAGATATATTATATTTAGTGAGTTATTTGCAATGAAAAATTGACAGTTTATTAAAATGCACTCTATAGAAAGTGGTTTTGAAGGTTTACTTATCTCTTAGGGGTCCATGACTTATTTAAAACATGCATTACTTTTTGTGATGAAACTAAGGATTGTTATTTAATGTTTTTCTCTAGGTGGATTATGAATTGATTTTGTCCACTATTGCCGTGTTTTGGGGGGGGATTTAATTTGCATTCCATGGCCCGATGAGTCACCTTTTTTAATGTTATTAATGTAACCAAACAAATTCGTTTCAGAAGAATGCCAGAATCAGTAGAAAAATGTAAAAAGAATGACAGAATCAATAGAAACATGTTACAGAAGAATGACAGAATCGTAGACATGTTAAGAAGAATGACAGAATCAGTAGAAACATGTTACAGAAGAATGACAGAATCAGTAGAAAATGACAGAAGAATGACAGAATCAGTAGAAACATGTTACAGAAGAATGACAGAATCAATAGAAACATGTTAAGAAGAATGACAGAATCAGTAAAAACATGTTGAAGAATGACAGAATCAATGAAACATGTTTTCAGAAGAATGACAGAATCAGTAGAAACATGTTACAGAAGAATCAGAATCAGTGAAACATGTTTTCAGAAGAATGAAAAAGAATCATAGAAAACTATTTAAAGAATGAACAGAATCAGTAGAAACATTTACAAAAAGAATGACAGAACTGGGAGAAACATTTAAGAAGAATGACAGAATCAATAGAAACATGTTACAGAAGAATGACAGAATCAGTAGAAACATGTTACAGAAGAATGACAGAATCAATAGAAACATGTTACAGAAGAATGACAGAATCAATAGAAACATGTTACAGAAGAATGACAGAATCAATAGAAACATGTTACAGAAGAATGACAGAATCAGTAGAAACATGTTACAGAAGAATGACAGAATCAATAGAAACATGTTACAGAAGAATGACAGAATCAGTAGAAACATGTTACAGAGGGAATGACAGAATCAGTAGAAACATGTTACAGAAGAATGACAGAATCAATAGAAACATGTTTAAAAAGAATGACAGAACAGTAGAAACATGTTACAGAAGAATGACAGAATAGTAGAAACATGTTTACAGAAGAATGACAGAATCAATGAAAACATGTTACAGAAGAATGACAGAATCAGTAGAAACATGTTACAGAAGAATGACAGAATCGTAGAAACATGACAGAAGAATGACAGAATCAATAGAAACATGTTACAGAAGAATGAAAATCAATGAAACATTTCAGAAGAATGACAGAATCAGAGAAACATGTTACAGAAGAATGACAGAATCAATGAAACATGTTACAGAAGAATACAGAATCAGTAGAAACATGTACAGAAGAATGACAGAATCAGTGAAACATGTTACAGAAGAATGAAGAATCAATAGAAACATGTTACAGAAGAATGACAGAATCAGTAAAAATTTACAGAAGAATGACAGAATCAGTAGAAACATGTTTACAGAAGAATGGGAAAAATCAGTAGAAACATTTACAGAAGAATAAGAATCAATAGAAACATGTTACAGAAGAATGAAGAATCAAAGAAACATGTTACAGAAGGGAAAAAAGAATCAGTAGAAACATTTACAGAAGAATGATAGAATCAGTAGAAACATGTTAAGAAGAATGACAGAAACAGTAGAAAATGTTACAGAAGAATGACAGAATCAGTGAAACATGTTAAGAAGAATGAAGAATCAGTAGAAACATGTTACAGAAGAATGACAGAATCAGTAGAAACATGTTACAGAAGAATGACAGAATCAATAGAAACATGTTACAGAAGAATGATGGGAACAGTAGAAACATTCAGAAGAATGCAGAATCGTAGAAACATGTTTCAGAAGAATGACAGAATCAGTAGAAACATGTTACAGAAGAATGACAGAATCAATAGAAACATGTTACAGAAGAATGACAGAATCAATAGAAACATGTTAAGAAGATGACAGAATCAGTAGAAACAGTTACAGAAGAATGACAGAATCAGTAAAACATGTTACAGAAGAATGAAAGAATCAAAGAAACAGTTACAGAAAAGAATACAGAATCAGTAGAAACATGTTAAGAAGAATGACAGAATCAGTAGAAACATGTTACAGAAGAATGACAGAATCAATAGAAACATGTTACAGAAGAATGACAGAATCAATAGAAACATGTTACAGAAGAATGACAGAATCAATAGAAACATGTTACAGAAGAATGACAGAATCAGTAGAAACATGTTACAGAAGAATGACAGAATCAAGAAACATGTTACAGAAGAATGACAGAATCAGTAGAACAGTTACAGAAGAATGACAGAATCAGTAGAAACATGTTACAGAAGAATGATAGAATCAGTAGAAACATGTTACAGAAGAATGACAGAATCAATAGAAACATGTTAGAAGAATGATGGAATCGTAGAAACAAAGAAGTATACACAGTTGTCAGAAAATAAATAAAATTTGGATTCATAAAATCACCAATAAATCAAAGATGCAACTGTGTTTAGTCGCAAAATATAATTTTGTAAAAGGTAATGAAACCTCTCAGAATGATTGCACACCCCAGGCAATGAAACCCCCTCAGAATGATTGCACACCTCAGGCCCTAGTATGGAAGATAAAGATATAACTTTGTTCCCAATCACTTTCACAACTTCACATACAGCTAGCAATGTCAAATATGTTCTATAAGACTTCACAACAAAACACAGATGACATTCAAGCTTGCTACAACATTTCATTATTAAATGAAAAATTAATTCTGGAAAACCATATACTATAGATGAACTCATTACTGGATGCAGTTAGTTAGAGCCAGAATACAGTTGTGTACAAGTCAGCACATGATAGTATTTCTCTCAGCAACAATTCAGTGAAAGAATAATAATTCCTCTACATACCGTTATACGTTACATAGGGCCTGCAAGTAATTTCTCCATACCGCTCTATCCTGGGCAACTAGCTCAATCTCCTCCATGGAACTGAGACCAATATTTCCTGCCTCTCTCAGCAAAGTTCACTTCAAGGTCCCCTTAGGTCAACTCTCTTTCTTGAACCCTTGCATCCCACTTCAATGCCTGCTTTGATATTCGTTGATCATTTCTCCTCAAGGTGTGCCCAACATATCTCCATCTTCTCTTATAACAGTTGTCACTAGTGGTTGACCAGACATTTCTCTGATTTCATCACTTCTGAATTCGTTCCATTTTATATTCATTATTTTTAGCAGACATCTATTTTCAAATGCATTCAACTTGCTTTCTATATCTTTAGTCATTTTCCAACTCTGCTGGCATATGTTAGGATTGATACAACATTTGAATTGAAAATTAGTAATTTAGTTTTAATACTATATAACTTGCAGTTCCATATTTTATTTAGACTTTTAAAAGCTGATGTTGCTTTGCCAATTCATATCATAATTTCTTTTTAACATTTCCTGTGCAATCAAAATTGCTATCCAAATAGGTGAACTGCTCTGTTATTTTTATCTTTTTATTTTCCCAGTGTGATATCCACTTACCTCCATGGTGTCTTCATTATATTTGTTTTTTCATAGCTTATCTGCAGTCAACTTTTGATGCTATAGATGACAAGTTGTCTGTTTTTCTTTGCATATCTTGGTTATTTCTACTTAACAAGGCAATATCATCTGCAAATCCAAATCTTCTAGTTGACTATTTTCTACCCAATCGATGCCAGTTTCGCCCCTGCAACATTTTCACATCACCCAGACAATGGCCACTCCAAACATTAGCGGAGATAGAATACAGCCTTGCTTTACTCGGTTTCAACCATAAACCAGTCGCTGTGTCCACCATCAGTGCGAACTTCACACTGTGAACCATCATAGAGGCTCTTTATAATGTTTATTATTTGTCTGGTATTCCATAGCATCTCAGAATATTCCACAGAGATTCTGTGTAGACTATCAAAGGCTTTTTAAAATCGATGAAATTTAGTATGAGTGATTGTTGCTTCTCAATATGTTCCTCCAAAATTAGTTGTAGTGTAATTATTTGGTCTAAGCAGCTTCTCCCAGGTCTAAAACCAGCTTGTTCTTCTTTCAGGGTTGTGTCCACTGCTCCTTTGATTCTTTTAAAGAATGATTTTGCAGAAAGTCTTGGTCATTACTGATAATAGGGCGATGCCTCTCCAGTTGTTGCAATCTTTGAGATCACCTTTTTGGGGATCTTAACAATTATTCCCTTCTTCCATTGATCAGGGACAGTTTCTTCTTCCCATACTTTATTAAGTCCGTAACATTCTGGATATGAAAAACTCGAAAAGTTAGCTTTAGCGACATGCTTATTTCAGTGGCGTAATTTTGTATTAATTTACATTTAAATTCATATAAGTTATGTTATCTAATGCAAAACATATAATTTCATAAATAATTGTAAAAAAAATATATTATATATTTGTAAGATGTCTAATCTCGTTGTTTGAAGCATACATTTTCTAACAGCACATTTGAACCTACGCATTTTGTCAAAAGAGTCTCAGCGTCGTTTCAACTTGCTCCAGCCAAAATCGAAATATTTTTAATTAAATGGATTCTAACAACCCAAATTACTGCCCTGATGAAGACAACAGTGAATCTTGAATTGTTAACATCAGAAGTTGACATATCCGAAGCGGAGATGGAAAATATAACAAAACTATCACTGAACACTGTCGCATTGAACAGGTAGGAGTTACGTTTCGCCATTAGACTTACCTATGTGAAACTGAAACTAACATTGTTTTTTGTTATGGGGACTATGGTGGATTCTGTGATAATAATATGTTGTCTTGTTAAATAAATTAGCAATGTTGATGAGTTATATTGTTATAAATGCTAGAAAAATAAGTTATTGATATTTAATATGTTTAGCAACTGGTTGCTAGGAGAAAGCTATAATTTGTTATTCAAGATACAGGCTTCTTGTTTTACGCTATTGTACTTATTAGATCTTGTTTATTTCCCACGTTTTTGTGATTTTCAGGTCAGATGCAATGTTCCTACACTATGTATGTTTGTATGAATGTTAAAATTATTTACTTATTCCTATATGCTAACAATTATATTTGTTTCTATTTTTGTCAAGCCCTGTAGGACATGACCAGTCCTACGACAATCTTGACTGTGGTCCAGAAGATACATTGCCACCTTTCGACCTGCAAGGCTCCTGGTCTGCATCTCCAGATGTCATACAAAGCGATCATCGGCAGTATCTCCCCTCGTAATTATTAACAATAGGGAGTGTATCAATTTTCTCATGGCAATTTTCTCATCTTACAGTATGGAAAAGATGTGATTGATAAGTGCATTATGACTGATTTTGTGATTGATAAGTGCGTTATGACTGATTTTAATGTATGTAAAACTGACAACTGTGTGTTCATGTTATTCACATTGTGTTAACTGCTTTTCCATGCATTTTATAAAGTAGTATTGCAGGTTTTGAATCTGAATTCCCAGCCAGTGTATTTTAACTAAAATAATTTCACAAATATAATGTTTTTAAAAATCTTTTTTTCTCATCTACAGTAAGCTTCTTCAAGCTGTATTTTGTACAAATTGTTGCAGCAAATGTGCAATTTTACCAACCAACAAGCAGCTGCAACAGGGCACACAAAACCATCATATGGTACATGGGCAGACCTACATGAAGAGGAACTTTTAAAATTTGTTGGTCTGCTCATGTACATGAGTCTAGTACAGGCTCCAAATGCAGAGTTATATTGGTCTAGTAACAACTCTTTCATGGTTTGTGGGCTAGGGCTTTATGCCTATAAACGATATAAATAATTCAAGCATTCTTGAAAATCTCCAATCCTGAAACTGAGCGAGCTGACGACAAACTAAAAAAAGTTAGGTTGGTGCATGATTTTCTTAGGATGAAATGTATGAAGTTTTGGCACGCATGGTGTATTAGTGTAGATGAGAGAATGGTTAAAAATAAGGGAAGATATGGGTTTAGACAGTACATCAAGGATAAGCCAACTAAGTGGGGATGAAATTATGGGTGGTTGCAGATTCAATAGCAGGATATACATATAATTTGATGTTTATACAGGAAAGACGGCTAGCTCAACTCAAGGATTGGGATACGATGTTGTTTATAAATTATGTAGATCTATTTTCCAGCAAATTCAATTTTTATGGATAATTTTATACTTCTTTTCATTTATTTGTAGATTTATTAAAGGTGAAGACTTTAGCATGTGGGACTATTTTGGCAAATAGAAAGGGATTTCCTCAAGAACTAAAAGATACTAAATTATTTAATAGAAATGCTAATAGGGGAAAATGAGATGGGTTAGGAAAGGAAAAGGGGGATTTGTTCAATGGAAAGATAATAAAATAGTTAACTTAATTAGCACTATGCATAAGTCTGTAAGTAGTAATACATTTTGTACCCGCAGGACAAAGTCGGATAGCCAGTTTGGGAAAATCTTGGTGCGTCAGCCTATAGTTATTAAAGATTATAATAAATACATGTGAGGGGGAGTTGATAGGTCAGATCAAATGATTGGGAAATATAATGTTCTTAAGTAAAACATCAAAATATTGGAAAACTCTCTTTTATCACTTTATTGGCATTGCTAGGGTTAATTCTTTTATACTATTTCAGGAATACCGCAGCCAACATCAGGATATTCCGGAACTGGTCAGACCGAAGAGATATAGTCAGTTAGATTTTACTATAGAGTTAATTAAAGAGCTAGCTAACTTTGATAAAGACATTCAAGTTCCCTTGCTGGATAATAGAAGTAAAAAATGTTCTCAAATAGTACCTGGTCTTAGAAAAAACTCAAAAAATTGTGTTAGATGCTATAGGATTAGAAAAGTTGAAAAGAAATCAAAAGTTTTTTGTCAGATTTGTAAAAAAAAGTTTCTGTTTTAATCAGATAAGAAATTGCCTGGTTGATGAACATTCTGTGCCTGGGTCAGATGAACGTTCTGTGCCTGGGTTACCTTGAGTCATGTTTGCAAGATGCCAGATAACTTTTTTCCTGTCTATTTTGTATATCACATCATTGTTTGCTCATATTTTTGTTCAATAATATCTTTTACTTGCTATGGTTAGAAATTATATACCTATTTAATGTTTATGTATCATACTATAAGTGTTAGTTCTTTATAGGCTGCTTACTAGACCAATTCGGTGTCTTTTTCTCTTGTATGTCATATTTATTGACTTTTTTCTTTAAAATATGAAAATATGCATGTCTTATAAATTTTATGATTACTGCCTTTCATATTGTCCAAACATGTTCAATTTCAGATATGTCCTGGATAAATGAATATTCTAAAAGACTAATAAAAGATTTCATTATATTTCTCATACTTTTTTTTTTTTCTTCTTTGTGATTGTAAAATTATTTGTCATTTGTAGAAAAATCTATTTTTAGACTTTTCATAAGTAGGTCACGGATATCATAAATTACATCACACATATGTTAAAACCACATATCCCGATAGCCCATCCCAAATTAGCTTTCCAACCATATATAACATGCCTATTTTCAATGCAAAGAATTTGTATGTTTGCTAAATGTAAGAGCAGGACATCAAAAATATCAAAAAAACCTTAAAAACCTGCCAATGGTTAAGAGTTAAATAGTTCTTGCACCTGGCTAATAGTTGTATCATCAGCGCTTTGAGCATTTCTGCAGTAATGTTGTCATCACCCCTGCCTTATTGTTTATCAAGGAATGGATTGCCTCCTTGACCTCAGCTACACTTATCATTTCTTCGTTAATTGGTAGGAGCTGTTTCTTGCCTCTTCGTCAAACTTGAGTAGTACTGGTGGATCATGTCTATTTAATATTTCTTCAAAATGTTCTGCCCATCTTTTCTTCTGCTCGGTATCTGATGTTAGAACATTACCATCTTTACTCTTGATCGGCCACCCTTTGAAACAAAATGTTCCAGTAAGTTGTTTTAGTGTGTTGTATTGCATTTTACTGTTTCCAGTCTTAGCTGCCTTTTCCCCTTCTTCAGTCGATTGACATATGCTCTTTTATCTCTTCTAGTCGCTCTTTTCACTTCCTTGTCTTTTAGTCTATATTCCTCTTTAGCTTGGATTTCATCTGTTGCATCCTTAGTATTAAATATGCTAGTTTCTTCTTTCTTGAATACATTTTCAGGTGTCATCGCTTATCCAGGGTTTTCTGTCTTTCGTCTTTAATCCTGCACTACTATTTGCTGCCCCCAATAGTGTGTCCTTTATCTTAGTCCATTTGTCTTCAATGTTCTGTTCATTTTCACCATTGAGTAACTCGAACCTATTAAGTTCGAGCTGATATTCCTCTTTTACCTCATTATTTTGTAGTCTTTGACTGTCTATTCATGATTGTTCTTTTTAGTATGGTGAATTTTCAGTTTCAATTTACCTATGCATAAATTATGATCACTTCCTACATCTGCCCCTCTGTATGCGCGGACATCCAGCAATGATGTTCTAAATTGTGTATTTATGCACATATGGTCAGTCTGATTCCTGGTCACTCCATCTGGTGAGTGCCAAGTAAGTTATGAATTTCCTTATGTGCAAAGATGGTACCTCCAATTACTAAGTTTGACAGCATACATAACCAGCCAGTCTTTCCCCATTCTCATTCATTGTGTTTATTCCTTGTTTTCCTATAGCTCTCTCTACCCCTACATTATCACTTCCAATCTTGGCATTAAAGTCCCCCATTACTACTAACAGATCATGTTTTTGGGTCTTGTTAATTTGATCTTGTTGCTCATAAAATGTGTCTTTCTTGTCATCGTCAGCCTCATTTGTTGGTGCATAACACTGCAGTATTGTCATATTGACATGCCTGGTACTGAAGCGGGCTCTAATTATCCGGCTCGAGATGGGTTCCCATTCTAACATGCTCTTTGCTACTCTAGGTGTCATCATTATAGCCCTCCTTCAAAATGCTTACCATCTTCTCTTCCTGAATATATGAAAGTTAATCCACTAACTACTCTTCTATCTGTTCCAGGCCATCTCACTTAACCCCAGTATGTCCAGCTCATTTCTCTTCATTTCTTCTGCAATTTGGGCTGATTTTGTAGTCGTGGCCATCGTTCTCACATTCCAAAATCTAATTTTAGTGTGTGTTTTTGAGCCAAGTAATGTACAAGTCGGGTTGCTGATTTCCGCTAAATTCAGTGCAATGACCATAAATAAAATGGTTGCTGATGGGGAAGATATATTACACTGTACTGTATATTTATTATCAACAACTTGATTTACTATCCAGATAGATGCATTAACAATGCTTGGAAATTAATCTCTGCTTCTTGAGTATGTCCACTTTATAGAAGATGAAAGTTTAGTTGAAGAATTATTATTTATCAGGGAACTAGAAACAGATACTAAAGGAGGTTCATATTTGGTGTTGTTGATGAGTTCTTCAAAGAAAGGTAACTCCACTAATAAATATGTACTTGTGCACCTGATGGAGCATACCAATGACTGACCGTTGCCATAGATTTCTGGAATTAAAGAGTGTTTCATATCTTTATTATTCCCTTGGTCATTCATCAGCAACATCTAGTTGCATTTGTCCAAATTATTGAGTACTGTCATTACAGTATGGCATGACAAAAGTTTGGTAACAATGGTGTGGTGGATAGTTGTTGCTCTACTGATGTAGTCAATCATCTTGTGTTTATATTAATATATTCTTTTTGGTTGATTATTTTCAGAGAGTATACAAACTTGAAGCACAGATCCCATTCCTGAAAGATAAAATAAAATTGGAACAGGTAAATCAGATCAATTTTTCCTTCTGCAGTTATCTTCCTATGCTCATGTTTAGACCAAGAAATATTAATTATTTTCATTTATCCAGTTGTCAGCAATGGTTCTCATTATCTTATGTGCATTGGTCAGTTAGAGCAACTTTCATTTTGGGGAATTGGGTTTGCAATCTGCAACGTCATGTGCAGAATCTAAAGATTATGGTTTGTTGGGATCTTGTGGGTAGTTTCTGCATTCTCTATGGCTCCATGTACATTTGTACTGACCCATTTGTATTGAGATTTCAATGCCAAAGTTGGAAAAGATAAAACAAGAGAAGAAAAACAATTAGTCGGAAAACACAGCATAGGCAGTAGAAATGAGGCAGGGGTCAAACTGATAACTTTTTGTGCAGAAAATGATCTGGTGATAGCAAACACAATGTTCCAACAACATCCTAGGTTATATACCTGGGCGTCACCAGGCGGGAAGACCATCCTAGAAGGTTATATACCTGGACGTCACCAGATGGGAAGAACATCATAGAAGGTTATATACCTGGATGTCAACAGATGGGAAGAACATTCTAGGTGGTTATATACCTGGATGTCACAGGCGGAAGAACATCCTAGAAGGTTATATACCTGGGCGTCACCGGGCGGAAGAACATCCTAGAAGGTTATATACCTGGGCGTCACCAGGCAGGAAGAACATTCTAGAAGGTTATATACCTGGATGTCACCAGATGGGAAGAACATCCTAGAAGGTTATATACCTGGACCCTCCATATTAGCCTACCTTATCGTGGTTGGAGGGTTTGTGTGCCTTAGGATCCTTCAGGCTATGTCGGCGGAGTCTAACTCTGGCAGGTCTAACCAAGCCGAACAGACTGAAGGTGAAAGCCAGACCAAAGAGCGGGGAGCAGAATGGGGCCTCCTAAGGTGACAGTGCAAAACCCACCCCGTGGTAAATCTTTCCCAACCAGCCATCCCCATTGGACAAATCTGTCCTCTCTCTCTCAGGAGGACACCCTTTTTCTTTTTCTACTTCATCCCTTTCCTTAAGCATAGGGTTCCGTGTCAGGAGCACACCCCCAAAAAGCCTGGGTTGGTGAGGCAAAAAAGCAAATATCAATGGGGACTCCAGACAAATCCGGAAACAGACCCGTGCAGGGGACTGCAACTGTCTAGGAAAAACCAAAAAAAAGATGCCCTCAAAAACGGAATGTTCAGCCATTATTGGGGGGGGAGAATGACACATACGAAAAACTCAAAGGGCCCATCGCAAATTTTTTTCTGTGGTGCCCCCCCTGGCAGCCGGTGGTGGGACCGGACCCCTGCCTAAAGGGGGTCCCCCCTTCTACTGGGGGCCCCTTTGTTTTGAAAACCAGGGGGGGGGCAGGGTTTTCCGGGCAGAAAGGACAAATTTTCCCCCCTAAAATTTGAAAGGGAAATAAAAGGGTCCAAAAAAAAACAGAGCTAGAGAACGTCTGCGAGCGAAAAGTTTACATCCTTACCCAAAACCTTTTAATAAAAGACAGCTTTAAAGGGGTTTGAAATTCTGGATAGGAAAATAGACAAAAGGGGGTGATGTAAATGTTAAATAATTATACGCAGTTAACCCGGTCAATCAGTTCCCAAGAATTCGCTTTCAACTCCTTATCAACAACAAAAGATGCCTATAAAATTATACTCCCCCCCTCCATTCAAACTGGCTGAAACTTTAAAATTCAAAATGACAACCTTTTAGTAGGAGACTTTTGGTCCCAAAAACTGGGGCTATGACCCCCTAGATTCCCCAGGTGAAAGCCTTTAAGTGGCTGATCCCCAGTCTCACCATTCTCAACCACCCGTGATCCCACATTTCTCACGGCGGGGGCCCCAAAACACCCCAGATCTGGCTTTTGCTACAGGCGAAATTTTGGATAACCGAAAACAGGTCTGCACCCGATTGGGGTGTGCCAAAACCCGTGAAACTCCTCTAAATAACATTAACAAAAGGGGGAACACAATTCCCCTAGTTGGGGGTTTCAAAAAAGGGAGACTGAAGCTATTCCCAAAAACTAGAACAAGTACTGTAAAGAAATTAATCAATCAGGAAAAGTGGACAGAGATGCGTTCATTCAATAAAGCCATTTTGATGTGCAAAAGGCTATACCCAGAGGAGGAGAAAAACTACAAGCCATATTGGACACCAGAAGGGGAAGTTCTCCATAGTTTTCGCTTTGCAGTGCCAAATACAATGGAACTACAGGGCCAAATGTAATGCAACACAATAGAGCAAGGGCCCTTTATGTTAGAAAAAGAACCAGCATTTAGAAAATCCTGGAAAGAAAGACAGCCTCTTTGAACATGGAAAAAGATCTCAAAGTTGGGAGACTACAAAACCCTAACAGTGCACCATCTAGAGGAAAACAGTTCTCCAGCAAGGAGAACAACTAACGGAAGCGGCAGCCACCCTGATGGCCCAAGTGTTACAAGCAAGACAGCTCATTCAATAAGTCAGGAGCAAGGAAAGAAGTCAAAGTGAGATAAATGCACATTCAAAAAGCAACAAGTGAACCCTGTATAAGGTAGACATCACACTGTCTGAGCTGCAGAGGAGCACTAAAAAAGCTCAATCGTAAAGGCCCGGGACCAGATGGAGTATCAAGCGCATGCTCAAACAAATGGCCCAATAGCACAGTCTTCTCCCAGATTTTTAACAATAGTTGGAGACAGGGAGAGTCCCAGACATCTGGAAAATGACAACCCACCCAATTTTCAAAGGGGAAAAAAACAAAAGGATCATGGGGCTACAGACCTATAAGTTTGCTAAGTTCCCTGCAAAACTGCTGGAAAGTGATACCACTAGACTCCAGTGGTTTTAGAACCCAACATAAACTGGATCCAGCCCAGACAAGGCTACAGGCAGCATAGAAGCACTGATGACCAGTGGCACCTCACACAGGACATAGAAAATGGCTTCCAGAAAAAAAACCCCTCACGTGTTTTTGACATGTCTAAGGCCTTACAAAGTCTAAAGATGGTTTGCTACTCAGCTCTTACCAGTGGAATACGGGGTAGAATGTACCATTGGATAAAGACTTTCTTACCCATAGCCCAAGCATCTGTAAAATTGGATGGGTGCAGCCCCAGATTCAAATTAGGCAGAGTCACAGAGAATGGACTGTCCCCATTGCTTTCCTGGTATATATTAATGATCTCCCACAAACTCTGCCCAGACATGTATCACACTCTCTCCATGCTGATGATCTGGCTGTGGTACCCCCGAGTTTCTGGGTCCTGCCATCTTTAAACTCCAGGCCAGCCTGAACAGCGTCATAATGTGGGCAAGTAAATGGGGTCTAGAAATAAACCCGGGGCAAAACTATTGGCCGCTTTTCTCATTATCAACAAGGAAGAACACTTCAGACTGAAGTTAACGATGATATCGTTCCCGTTCCCATACTCAACCTTTTTGGGAGTTAAGCTGACAGTGATCTGACATGGGAAACATCACCATAATGAAACAAACAGAAAGGCTATGAGGAAACAAAGTGTGATCAAGCTGGCTGGAACTACCTGGGAGCTGTATTCAAATCCTGAGTCAGTGTACACTGGTGCAGTTAGGCCGACCCTGAATACCATCATCGACATGGATCACAGCCCATTCAACAAATCGATACTGGAAAAAACAAAACAGGTTCTCGTCTATTTTGGAGCCATGAAATCTACACCAATTGTAGAAATGGAAAAGGCAGACATCAGCCCTTGGAACCTTGGAAAACAGAAGAAGGAGAAAAATGATTCTACAGACTGAAAGGATCAAAGAATGCCTCACATCCCCTGCATGAAAAAATGGCGCTAGAACAAGAACAGAATAAAGCGCACAAGTCTAAACCACAAGCAAAAGAAATAGAGAAGTCATATTGGGAAATACTAAATCATAATTCCATACCTGAAGAATTGCTTTTTGATCACTGGGAACCAGACTCAGTACCACTAAACTTCTCAACCTCCATCCCTAAATTATTAAGCAAAGATGCGAGTCTAATCTTTATGAAAAAAGCAATTACAATGGAACATCTCCATTACATGTTTCCCGAAGACAGCTGGATAAGAATTTACACAGATGGATCGGCAATGGAGGCAACCATGAATGGGGGAGCAGGAGTGTACATTAGGCACCCAGATGCTACCACTGTGTCTCTGCGCTCCTACTGGAAAAATATGTTCCAACTACAAAGCAGAACTCCAGCCCTTCTGATGGCGCACAGCACATGAAAGCTGCCCAAGCAAGATGGTATTTCTTACAGACTCATTGTCAGCTATACAAGCCCTGGAGGCTAAATCCCCTGACAGCACAGTACAAAAACTACAAAAGAACTTGCTCAGCTTTAGAAAGGCAGAAATTCACTTGCAGTGGATTCCATCTCCCTGTGGCATTGCAGGCAATGAGAGTGCTGATGTCTTAGCTAAGGAGGACAGTGCCAAAGAGCAAATTTACCAACCCTTGTCTTTCAAGAGGTCAAAACCCTCATACAGAGAAAATCTGCAGTAGACTGGAAGACAAACACTGGATATGATTATGGAAAAGACTCCCTCAAAAGACCTAAGCAGAACAGACCAGGTCATTATGTTTGACTACGCGGACACTGCAGACTCAACAAACACTTATATAGACTAGGAATAAGTCAAACGCTCTCTGCCAGTGTCAGCAGGCAGAACGACACCAGAGCATATCCTGCAAGACTGTCCTCTTCTGTGAGCTGAGAAGCAACATGTGGCCCCAGTCGACCTGAAAACTAAACGGAAACCTGACAGACCCCGAACTGTCTGCCCCGTTTAGTCCCAGTAAATTAGCGCATGACCAAGATCGCTGAAGAAGATATACCTGGGCGTCACCAGGCGGGGGAAAAACATCCTAGAAGGTTATATCCTGGATGTCAACAGATGGGAAGACCATCTGGTTTATACCTGGATGTCAGACAGGAAAAACATCCTAGAAGGTTATATCCTGGTGTCAAACAGGAAGAACATCCTAGAAAGGTTTATACCTGGATTCCCAGAAGGAAAAAAATCCCAGAAAAGGTTTATACCTGGATGTCATCAGATGGGGAAAAACATCATGAAGGTTATATACCTGGATGTCACCAGAGGAGGAAGAACATCCTAGAAGGGTTTTATACCTGGACGTCCGTGGGGAAAAACATATAGAAAATTATATACCTGGATGTCAACAGATGGGGAAAAATTCTGAAGGGTTTTATACCTGGATGCCCCGATGGGAAGAACATCCCAGAAGGTTATTTCCTGGATGTCACCCGACTGGAAGAACATCCTGAAGGTTATATACCTGGATGTCACCAGATGGGAAGAAATCCTAGAAGGTTATATCCTGGATGTCACCCGACTGGAAGAACATCCTAGAAGGTTATATCCTGGATGTCCCAGATGGGAAGAACATCCTAGAAAGGGTTTTACCTGGATGTCCGGCCGGAAGAACATCCTAGAAAGGGTTTTATCCCGGATGTCACCCGGGGAAGAACATCCTGGGTTATATACCTGGATTCCCCGGCGGAAGAACATCCTAGAAGGTTATATCCTGGATGTCACCCGGCGGGAGACCATCCGAAAGGGTTTTATCCTGGATGTCACCAGATGGGAAGAACACCAGAGGTTATATACCTGGAAGTCACCAGATGGGGAAAACCAAAAACCAAATCATTTATAATAATCAACCAATGGAGATCAAACATAACAATGGGCCAAAAACCCTTTCCCGGTGCAGACTTAAATGACCCAAGCTTTTGGCGATTATAAAATTTAAGCTCAGAAAATTAAGGGGAAAAACTAAAACCCTACATTTTTTAAATAATAAAAACCCAGAGGAATGTGGGGTAAAGAACAGGTTTGAAATATTGATGACAGCCCAAGAAGAGATGACACTAGATGAGTTGACCAAAATGCTGAGATTTCCTATTGTCAACAGGCAAGATATGGTTCCATGAAGAAAGACAGAAAGGATGAGTGGATGTAATGTTTCAATCATTGAATGAATGGGGTCCCTCATGTTACAACAACTTCATGTAATGTTTCAATCATTGAATGAGCAGGGTCCCTCATAATACATCTTCATGGTAATGTCTCAATCATTGAATGAATGGGTCCCTCAAAAATACAACTTCATGGTAATGTTTCAATCATTGAATGAATGAGGTCCCTAAAGATACAACAACTTCATGGTAATGTCTCATTCATTGAATGAATGAGGTCCCTCAAGATACAGCAATTTTCTGGTAATGTTTCAATCATTGAATGAGCAGCCCCTCAGATACAACAACTTCTGGTAATTTTCAATCATTGAATGAGGAGGTCCCTCAGATCCCAAACTCTGGTAATGTTTTCATTGAATGAATAGTCCCTCATGATACATCTTCATGGTAATGTCTCATTAAGGGAGGGGGTCCTAAAGATACAACTTCATGGTAATGTTTCAATCATTGAATGGCAGAGTTCCTAAAGATGCATCATCTTCATGGTAATGTCTCAATCATTGAATGAACGAGGTCCCTCAAGATATAACAACTTCATGGTAATGTTTCAATCATTGAATGAATGAGGTCCCTCATAATACATCTTCATGGTAATTTTTCAATCATTGAATGATGGCCCCCCAAGATACAACATCTTCATGGTAATGTTTCAATTGTTGATGAAGATGCAATTCTGAGTTTGATAGGTATTGGAATAAAGCATGACATGTCATCAAGATCTCGTGTGTGTGTTGATAAGATATAAATTATCAGTATGAATGATGATCATCATCTCTTAAAAAGACTGACACAACGGTCTCCCCAGAAGATTTGCACATTAATTCTGTTAACTAACTAACCAGTTGCCCCATTGTCACAGTCAAGTCTACATGATCATCTTCTTGTGAAGACTAAAACTAAGACAACTAGTTTCTACAGAAATATTGTTTCTTACAATTGAAACATTTTAAGTCATTTCATGTTTTATTTACATATATCTGTAATGTTATATTTAGTAGGTCAGAGGTCACATAGTTCCATCATTTGCTGTATTTGTTTTAATTATTCAGATTTCTGATGGGATGACCCGGGGGGAAAGGTTTGCAGCTTAGCTGAGAAAATAGCAGGACAGGAAGCCAGACAGTCTAGTCATGTGGAGAAGAAGATGGGAAGAATATAAAAGAGGTAATCAGCCATTTATAATCTGTGACATAAGTGTGAAGTGTAGTGCTGATTAGTCCCTATGACATGTGTGTGAGTGTTTACTTGTAGTCAGTCACTGAATACTTGTGGTCAGACTTGGATACCATGTAAAAGTACAGTCCAATTAAGCAAGATGAAGTGATTTTATTGTTACCCTGCAAGATATCACACTAAGACATGTCAGTCACTGAATGTCCCGTAGATCACAGCACACAAGAATAAGAAGAAGAGCATGTTTGTGTGGAGAAAAGTCTACAATAGAAATGATAAACAATTTCAGATATAGCAAGTTGTAGCAAGAGATATGATCTACTTTAATAGCTGACACAACACTAGAAGACAAAAGATATAACAAGTTGTAGCAAGAGATATGATCTACTTTAACAGCTGACACAACACTAGAAGACAAAGATATAGAAGTTGTAGCAAGAGATATGATCTCTAACAGTTGACACAACACTAGAAGACAAAAAATATGAAATTGTGGGAAGAGTAGTCTACTTTAACAGTTGACACAACACTAGAAGACAAAGATATAACAAGCTGAGCAAGAGATTTGATCTACTAGCAGTTGACACAACACTAGAAGGCAAAAGATATAACAAGTTGTAGCAAGAGATTTCATCTACTTTAACAGTTGACAAAACACTAAAAGACAAAAGATATAACAAGTTGTAGAAAAGAATGATCTACTTTAACATTGACACAATACTAAAAGACAAAAGATATAAAGCTGTGAAAGGATATGATCTACTTTACATTGACACAACACTGAAGAAAAAAGATTAGAAGTTGGCAAAATATGATCTACTTTAACAGTTGCCCACTAGAAAAAAGATATAACAAGTTTAGAAAGAGATTGATCAACTTTTAGTTGACCAACACTGAAGAAAAAATATCATTTGGGGAAAGAATAATCTATTTTAAACAGTTGACACAACATAGAAGACAAAAATAAAAAGTTTAGAAAGGTCTATTTTAACAGTTGACACAACACTGGAAAAAGTTTGCAAGTTTAGCAAGAATTGATCTACTTTAACAGTTGACACAAAAAGAAAAAAGAGATATAGCAAGTTGTAGCAAGAGATTGATCTATTTTAACAGTTGACAAACACTAGAAGAAAAAAGTTTGCAAGTTTGGAGAATGATCTCTTTAACAGTTGACACAACACTAGAAAAAAAAGATATAACAAGCTGTGAAGAGATATGATCTATTTTAAATAGTTGACACAACACTAAAAGAAAAAAGATATAACAAGATGTAGAAAGAATTGATCTTTTTAACAGTTGACACAACATAAAACAAAAGATAAAAATGTAGCAAGAGATATGATCTACTTTAACAGTTGACACAACAAAAAGACAAAAGTTTAAGAAAGTTTGAAGAGTAGATCTACTTTAACAGAAAACAAGGCAAAAGATATAGCAAGTTGTGCAAGATAGTCTCTTTAACAGTTGACACAACACTAGAAGACAAACTAAAAACCCAGTTTTGAATTTTTTGTCATTATGTCATAAGTGCTATCTTCTTGACTTCCATTTGGGAATTTGAAACTGATGAACCATGCACGGAAACCTTAGTAAATGCTGGCACACAACACCCTTTGCACATGGAAATAAAGAGACAAAAAAGAAATAGGTTAATCGGAAAATTTTTATGGGTCAGGCTGAGGACTGTATTCAATAGGGGTTTTTACATGTCCCCAAGAGGTCCCATTTCCCCCCCTAGAAAGGAATGCTGGCCCTACAACCCAAATCAAAAAACCGGCACCGAGGCGGCTCAGACAACAGTTGACTTCATCAAGCGCTCGGCGGTAATCTTAATACAATGTAAAGAAGAAGGTTTACATTTAAAACATTGAACCCGGTGAATAACGGATACCAATCCAACAGCAATCAATACATCATCCGATATGCATCAAACGAAAAGAATGCAGACAAGACAACCCACTGGTTGTGGAGGCAGAAGTTCAGGGTTTTTAAATTTTTGAGAATGATGTTTATTTATCAGATGGGGCAATGATTGACAGAATTTTTTTTTGGACTTTTACTTAGGTGGAGGAATGTTTTGAAGGGAAAAAAGTGGTGGGTTTCCGTGACTACAAGCAGTAAATCTAGCGGTAACTAAAACGTGTCGGGTGAATCACAGACTTTTATCCCTGCATTTTTCCGTGACTGTGGTATCCGGAAGTTTAAACAGGATGTGCTCGGAGACAACGGGTGGAGTCGCTGGGAGGGCTAAGCTGATTAGAATCAGTTTTGTTTTTTTGCCAGACATGCAGGGTTTTGAAATGACCATGCTGTGGAAAACGGACGGCAATGGACCAGGGTGATATAAATTCCCCAAGGGAGGGGGCGTGTAAAGATTCCCTTGTGGTAATCAAGACACTATTCGGTAGCCAAAAGAATAGTAAACCAACAAAAAAAACCGGTGTAAATTTGTCCCCCATGGAAGACATAGGGGATCGAAGCACTTATGGATAATTGGTTCGACATGCAGTGATGATGATTGACTACTAAAAAATATGTCATAGACGTTAAAATCTACCAGTTATATGCTATTTTTGTTTTGGATATGTTTTCTAATTTTCTCCATTCTTGTTTCCATTTATCGAGATCATTGCCAGCCCTGGAATACTTTACTGACTGTCAAATTGATGTTAAAAATGGAAGGGCCTGCAGCAT